>QKWP01001345.1:51329-108207 GCA_003550325.1 Gigaspora rosea | reverse complement strand
AACTGAACCATGAACCTACATGCTTAAAGCATACACATGAAAAACAAAAACACTCCAAGAAATAATAAAAGAAATACCAAATCTTGTGACAATTGTAGAAACGAACATATACGCTGCAATTATTCAAAACAAGAAAATACTTGTGACCGCTGCAAGTGGAAAGGAATCTCTTGTCAAAATACTAAATTCTATAAACCACGAGAACCTCAACCAAAGAAAAAGGACCATACCCTAAACCAAATACTGAACCACTAGCACATGAACCCTAAGATACCTGAAGAAAGAAAATATATTGAAGAACTTACTCAAGAATACATTTACCTTTGTGAAGAATTAGACTATAAAGAAAAATATAAAGTCAAAGGAAAAGATATATACGACAGAGAAGAAATAAGCGAAATAGGAATTGAATTTAAAAACTTATATACAGCTAAGAGACTCTTAAAAAGAATAAAACTACTTTATGAAGCTATACAGGAAGAAATAACAAGAAAAGCTGTCCAATATTACCTTGAAAACAATGAAAAGCTTACGATATATAACTATTTCAAGAATAAAAGATACCATTTCTATTTTTTAGAATTAGAATCATTCTATAGGTTTATTAACATTCTCCAAGAAGAAGAACCAGTAGGAGAATACGAAAGACAATACATCCAAAAAGAATACAGATCCTCAATTAGCTTTATAATCAGAAAACAAATACCAACAGCAAACCTCTTTGACTTCAGACCGTATAATTATACAGACTCTCAATACTACTTTGACAAAATACCAATAGTAGAACAATTACTATCAGGAGAATATAAATATTATTGAATTAACTTAGAAATATATTATCAAAAGATATTTTTAAGAAGTATTACAAAAGACTATATTGATCTCCAAGACTCCAACCAAGAGAATAACGTAGTCGAACAAATACTATCAAAGAAAGAACTAAATATAAAACTACAAGGACCCCTCGACCAAATAAAAATCCAAATCCAGACCTTACAAGGACAACTCACACTAGAAGAAGCTTATAAAAATCACGAATATACATTTTTATTTAAAAGAGCAACAGCCATTTACAAAACAATATACGGGAATAAACCAGAAATAATAGTACAAAGGAAATACCTCTCACAAATAAGAAAACTTGTAGAATTTTATATTAAAGAAAGCAACTTAACAGAATATTGGTTTTATCCAAAAAGCACAGGCTTACTATGTTCACACGAATATATCAGACCAACAATCGATCAGTTACTTAAAGGAACTTACGAAAAGAAAATTAAATATAATTACGAATTAATAAAAATTGAATAACCTCAACATAAAGAATTGAATACAAAATTCTAAAGAAACTGATCTTTAAAACATAAAAATATATGAACTACAAGGACCCAAAGGGCAGAAAATTTATAAATAAAATAGTACAAGAATATATTGATATACAGGATCAAAAAGGAAAACAATTCTCAACACTATATACTAAAGAAAAACTCATCAAACAATTCAAGGATTTGAAAGATCAACTTGTAAAAGAAATAAAAAGAACAGCGTACCAGTTTAAAGAAGAAACCAAGAAAGAATTGACAATATTCAATACCTTTGAAAGTCAAAATTATATCTACATATTTGATAAAGTAACAATAATAAATTATAAACTCTGGGAGATTGACAGTAAAGATTAACCACAGAAAAATTAGAAGAGCTCCAATATCAATACTACCGATTAATAAAAACAATCATAACTCATTTTATACCAAAATCAGAACTAAACGAATACTGTTATCTTGAATTTAGAAGAAAACACCAACGAATTCCAACAGTAGAAGAATTACTAGAAGGAACATATAATAATAATAAGGAATACGAACTTGCTAAAACTAAAGAAAAACAGTTCAGAGACACCCACGAAGAAGAGTGAATGTCACGACAACCTATAAGGAGAACTCAAGAATCACAATTATTAGAAACAGAAAAAGCATACTTAAACAGAACATTATTGGCATTAGAAAGAGCACGAAATATCCAAGAAAATGACCAAGCCACACAAATAATATTTTTGAATACAGGATTAACTCAGGCAACCCAAGATTATCTGTTACAACACCATACTTAACTAGTATTAGAAACCTCAACTACTAGAAGGAACCCAAGAACTAACAACTTAGGAAATCATTGGAACACCTATAATCACTGAAGCAATAAGAATATTACTTCAAACAGCATTTGGACAATATACTGTATATTATGCTTACGACCAAATCAACAATAAAAGATTGGGGTTACCAACTGATATCTTTAATGCCCGATAGGAAAACAAGAACCTATTATATAAAGAAAATAATACTACTACTTGAGAATTATAAATCAGAAATAGTAAAAGAACTGACAACACTTGAGAAACCAAGACTAAAAGAATATTATAAAACAGCTCTTATATCAATATCAGTAAACCAAGGAATACTTGAAGAAAGAATAAAAGAAATTTCTACCCAAAATATAGAAGGAGAAATAGTTGATAAAATAATCGAAACTCTTTTATATATCAATAATACAAAGTGGACCAACTTATAGAAGCAATACCCTTAACCAATATTACCATACTGTGGATGAACCACCTCATAATATCGGTACTCACTTACGATCGAACAACAATATATCTTATAATATTATTAGAACATACTGTACTGTTAATAGCACTCTGTTATATAATTAAATTAATTAAAGAAGGAATTATCGAAGCTTATACTATTAAATTAGCAACACAATTTAATAAACGAAGAACAAAATAAAACACTAGAAGAACTAAGAAGATTCAGATTCAATTGGCAACCAATTTCAACACCAACAAGAACGAAGAAAACAAAAAGATATCCACGGAATAAGGATATTTTAGAAACAAGAGAACTTATACAAATAACTAATGATATTTGGGAAACAATTAATGACCTTATTAATCGAATAAACCCAACAAATAATTCAAGATTAGGAGCAATCCTCTTAACACTTGAAGGAGCTAAAAGCATAGCAAGAGAATTTTACCCTCACGTACTAGAATACGATAAACAAAGACCTAATAAGATACCAGCACATATCTTAACATGAACACAAACCTTATTTCCAGAATTAACAGGAAGAGCACTTGTAAAAGAACAAGAAAAACAAAGAAATAATTTAATAATTTTTTAGACAACACACAAGCACAAATCGAAGGAATAAAGAAAAGATTATTAGCAGAATCGCCAGAATTTTGTAAAATATTTGAAGATAATCCAGAAACAGGAGAAACAGAATTCTATTACGGAGACTATAACAATCAGTTCACAATATTACCATTCAGATTTCATCATTTAATATTACATCATTTAGAAGCAATTGACAACATATTATACTCTGAAGGAGCAAGAAATAAAATATACTTAGAAAAGGAAGAAAGCTACGAATCAGCATATTCAGAAATAAACAAACTCAGTCAAGAATTTATAGATAAAACAAAGAAAGTCAAGGAATTAAGAAAAGAAAAAAAAAAACTTGAACTAGTTACTGATAAAATAATTAATAAAATTTTATTAAAAAATGAACCAGTTGGAAAACCAAAAAGAACAAGATCTAATTCACTTTAAATGAATATTAAAGAAGAAATAATAATAAAGGAATTGAAAGAAGAATACTTTAAAAGAACTGGAAGAAAAATAGAAGAACTCGGATACTATACAATTGCATCAGATAGAAAAGAAACAGAACCAGAATATTTAGAACACAAGGAATTATACAAAAAGCTTGACTATTTACATTCTATAATAATTAACAATATAGAACAATATCTCATTAAAAGAAAAGAAAACTACGATACAGTAGGAGAATTAAATATTTACAACTGTTATTCAGATAACCATTGTTGGAACAAACTAAACATAGCAAGAAATATTTACAAACTACAAAAACAGGTTTATCAACCCTATTTAGAACACAAAATAGGAATAGTAGCTGCAAACAATCTATACGCAGATATAGTGGAAAACATTATCCTAAGCATTAAAGGAGACCAATTTCATCAAAGAATAGAAAACACTATTGAAAAAGCATCTTAAATGCAACCTTTAGATTTAGATATTTCACATTACGACACACCAACAATAATAGCATTTATATTATTAGTCATAGTAATAATATTAACACCCTTATTATTAGTGTATTGGATAAAAACAAACCCATACAAAAATGCAAATGAGTTACAACTCTCAATCCGAATCAACCAGTAATTATAGACCACAATACTTTAGCCACTTAGCAATAACAAGAAGAATAAAACTAAAACTAAAATATATTAGACCAGAATATTTATTTGAACAATATTATTTATTCTTTGTAAAACCAGAAGATTTAGGAGAAACTAAATATATCAAAAAGAACAAAAGAAAAGAATCCATAGAGGATTTATATAAAAATTTAGAGAAACTAAAATCAGATCTAAAAGCAAAATTATTTGAACTAGCACTACGATACGAATCTAAAAATAACGAAACACTCAATATACATAATTGCTATGAAAACGAAGAATACTGGGAAATAGTAGACACAATCAGAAGAATCAATCTGACAATAGAGTACCAAGAACAAACCTATAGCCCATACTATCAAGCACAACCAGAAAAAGAAAAACAGGAACGCTTACAAAGCTCCTATATAAAATTCCTTAAAGAACTATATGAGAAACAAGTAGGAATTTGGATATCAAACCAATATGTGATAGCAGAAACTTACAAAGAACTTGAAAAATATCATGAACGGTATTGGAAACGAGAATCTATTCCAGTATTGGAACAACCCTTATAGTGAATATGAAATAATATCATATTTACCAGAACGAAAAATGACCCAATTAATATTATTCACAGAAATAGAAAATGAAACATGTATATTATTAGCTCAAAGAATAAATTCGAACAAAGACTTTTATTTAAAATTAAACGGACCCGAAAGAAAAGCAATTCATGAAAAGAATGAAAATATAGATATATATGTAATAAGAGAATGCTTTGAAGAAGCAGAAATTGTTCTAAGAAACGAAAAATTATTAAAAATATTTGAAGAAACATGCTACTCAACTAAAGAATGGAGAGCAAAACCTTGTCTACAAAAAGAAGCGAAATATATAGTAACCTTAGCAATCTACCTACACCCATTAGAAGAACCACCAAAACACACAGAACCACATACTTTAGGACCATGGAACCTTTACAAAATAAAAGATTTACTAAAACATCGAAATGAATTAGTACCTATACTTAGAGAAAATATAGAACTAATAGATAGAAAAATAAAAGCTTACGAACAAGACATATTAGACTTACCTATAAACGCACAAAAATTTAGAAGAAATAAAAATAAAAATGGAAAAACAACCACAACGGACTCAAGAAACTTTTAACTTTCTAAATAATATAGAATTAGAAATACCAGAAGAAGAAATACCTGAAATTGTGGATGAGCAATTTCCCGTACTAGTATTAAATTTTGGAAAGCTATCTTCTTACGAAATTCAGACTCTAATCAAATATAAGAAAAAGATCCAAGAATCAATTAGACCTCTCAGAAGAATTGAACACAAAATTCAAACAATAGAAAAATCATACAAAGTATTCAAATACTTATCCATATTTGATAAAATTGAAAGAAATATAATAGCCCAAAAATTCAGAGAAAACCCAACAATAGCGGAATTATCTAAAGATAATACAATATTACATAAATTCCGGGACACGATATTTGAATTTGAAATTCACAAAAGTTCCACAAATAAACTAACGTACCTCAAACTCCACCTATCTAACAGATCAACGGTTCAACTAATGGAAAACAAACATGGGAATTCTTCCATAAGAATTATTCGAAATTACCCCTAATTTAGAAATTCCCGGCAATACAGAATCCGACCACACTGTGCAATACTATAGCCAATCAGTATCTTATACTATGAACGTTAACCTAGTTTATTTATTTAATGATAGTAAAATCTCTTGAAACTATTGTACCTCAGGAAAGTTGGTTAGCTTTATGCATTTTATAATTTTACAGATTTTGTCATTTATTTAAGGGGTTTTACTAATCTGTAATGATGCCTAACGAATGACGAAATAGTTTGTTTAGACGAATGACGAAACCGTTTCGTCAGGCAGTTTCAATTAAATGAATGACGAATAACGAAACTCGTGACGAAATTCATGACGAATGACTAAACTTGTAACCAGGGACAGGGAATAATATCGATTTGTAGTGTTCCGCACGGATCGAATCGGATGGATATTTTTAAAGATCCAGGACTAGGGTTCTTAATGGGCCGGGTTGGGCCGGATTCATCTAAACCCAAGCCCAGCCCAGGTCTAGCCAAACCCACAAATTATCGGGTTTGGCCCGGCCTGTTGCAAACCCTATCCAGGACCGATCCGAAAAATCGAATCAGATCCATGTTCAGATCCGGATTCGACTCTTCGACTCTAAAGATCCAGGTCACCCACCGAATGACTGTGCTCACTAATAAAGAATGCTTATTTTTATTGTGCGAAAAATAATCAACATTCTCAAGAACTTCATTTAATAGTTAAAAGCAACTATTTCGCTATTTATTACTGTACTATACTATATAAGGTTTAAATGCTGAAAATAATCAACTAAAGAGGCTGATTGAGAAGTTTACGTATAAGTTTTGATATTGAAAAACATAATTTAGAAATCTTGTCTGTGTGTTACTTTATTAATAATAATTAACTTAATATTTACTAATCTTGTATACTGTATTAATTAATATATTATAGAGTTAAATCATTGGGTAAGCAGTTGTAATCATAGTTTAGTAGCAGATCAATATAGTATATATGAGTGGTATTGCACTTATTGTTATATAAACTAAGGGTTATAGTAGATATCTAGTAGTACGATTTGAATGTAAAATTAAATATTGATAATAATAAAAGTCTACAATACTTGCCAAATTTAAGATTTAATTGTTAATAATGTTAATAGATTTGTAAAATATTATATATATTACTTAATAAATTTAAAAAACATCAAAAAAAAATTTTTTTTAAAAAAAAACATACAATGAAAACAATTTATTTTTATTCAATAAATTTTTTTTGTATATAGTTGACCCTATACAACGAACCTCTCTATAATAAAATCTGGATATAAATAACTTAAAAATTTCAAATTATATAATAAATTGTTCGCTATAAAAACACTATAGGCTTTAATGAACTTTTCAATTCGGTATAGGAAGGTTAATTGCAATTTTTTTGATAATAAAAAATAAAAATATATAAAAAACTAAGTATCAAAAAGTTTTATTTAAACAATAAAAAGCTTTTAACAGGTAATATAATGATATTAAAGTTCTAGTAACCTTATGTTGTTTCTTTATAAACGTAAAATATATTATTAATTAAAGTCTTTTAGTGAATTTAAATTATAATGATAATAAGTTTGATCGTTATACTAAAAATCGGCCTAAGTTATTCTTTAAGCAGCTAAATATATTTTTTTTTCTTTTTTTTTTAATTTCGTGCGCAAATACTGTAAGTTACAAAAACTAAAGCAATTAAAAGTGAAACACAGAAGAAAAATTGACTTTATTATATAAATCATAAAATAATAATATAATATATGCCATCAATAGAAATAAGGCAGATTGACATTTTTAAAAAAAATTAATACCTTATACATTTCAAAGCTCATATCTCAATGAATTTTGAAGCTACTTTGATGAATTAGTAGTCAAAAGAAAGTTTAAGATCTAAGCCTATTAAATCATCAAGGCATTTTCAATATTCATCTTTTTTTAAAATGTCAATCTGCCTTATTTCTATTGATGGCAGCCCATACGTGTTTTATTTTTTTTCAAATCATATTATTATTATGGGTCCAAATCGAGTTTTATTAGACAGTTGAGCATTAGAATGGAGGATTTTGTAAAAGACAGTAATAAGCTAATGTGCCGATTCTGTCACTATTCCTTAAACCATCTAGCGATATGCTTAAATTTTTACAGACCTGTTTTTTTGTATATTTTACTCCCGAATTTATTAAGCCACACCCACCACTTCCTAAGCTAACTTAAGTATTACATTGCCATTTAATTTCTATTTTACGAATCCAATGTCACAAATCAATTATATAAGTTGATGATCAAATTTACACTTAATATTTTGTTTGGTCTTTTTTTCCTGCTTTGGGTAGGGCCCCTGAATACTAATATGTTATATATATAAACCTTCGTCTTCAAATCCTATATAGGTGTACAAAAAAATTTTATTATGGAAGTGTACATTGGCTTAAAGCTATATATTTAATGTACGACAGAAATTTAATATAAGTTTTCTATACTTTAATAAAGTGTACAATAAAGCAAAATTTATTATTAAGCTAATGTACGATATGATTTAAATATTTAAGTTTGCTTTTTGGAATTTTTTGGATATTTTTTTAAAGTTTTATCCTAATCTTGCTTGTAATTTATATTTATTCATTTTTTATTCAGAACTTTTCAGAATATATATTTTTTTATAGAATGTACTAATTTCTGCCCATTGTCTGACTGTCTAGAATTATTCATACTAATTTATATATTAGCTTCTAAATAAAATATGCTATCTTTGTTTGGATTAGTATTATACAGTACCAAAATTTTGCAAGTATTTTTTTTATTAGTATACAAAAAATGATTTCTTAAGCAAAGTTTTGGGATAAGTGTGACTTTTCAAAAAAGGCCATTGTTGTTTTAATCATCACATTATACATGATCTTGCATTCTGATTGGCCAATAACAAAAATTGGTAGAGAAATTAGTATAACCTCTCTTATATACTGTACTATATACCAATTCAATATAATTAGTAAGTGTACACCAATCTTTTTTTAATAATATTAATTAAGTGTACATCAAAGGTCAAGCAAATTTGCTATCAAAAAGCTTATTTTTGTACACAATGGACAAACATTTTAAAAAATTTATGTTGAGTGTACGACAAAGGTTTTTTGCATATATTCAGGGTCCTCTTTGGGTATGTAAAGTGGTAATACAAATAGTAGGAAAATAGTAATACTATAGTAATCTTCGTGAAGGTTCTAGTTCAAAGATTAATCTTTTTTTGTTAAATTTTTTTAAGCAAATTAGGAAAAAAATTCCTTCTGTTTTTTTTAATACTCTATTTCTAAATAGATTTCTAAATTTAAATTTAAATATAGGTTTAGATTGGATTTTGCTCATTACAGAATATCCCCCTACCCACCCTCCATGCAAACTTATGTTCTTTAAATATTAAAAAATAAAATAGCTGCGCAGCACGAGATGCCACGCAGGAGCAGTACGATTAGCCATGTAGTGACGATTAGATACAGAGATATACTGATATTTACCTGCATGAACAATATGAATTTCAGTATACTAGAACAAATAGCTTATTTTACCACAAAGATTTTATTATATAAAATGGTCTGATTTTATTATTTTTGCAAATATTATAATAGTGCCATTATGTTTTAAAAGAAAAAAGCTATTTGATTATTTAATATCTTTGGTCACTTGTATTAGTGGATTAATCCTTGACAGTAATAACTGATACTGATTAGCTGCTTATGCAGCTGATCAAGATCAGTCATGTATTTCTATTATTACTATCAAGGATCAATCCACTAATGCCCAATGACCCGAGACATTATTATTATGAATTTCTTTGATATCTAAGTTTGTTAAAATTAAATTAGTTTGCAATTGTAGATTATTGCAAAAAATTTTGCTACAAAACTTACTATTCTAGTATAAGGTTAAGTTGGTTTGTATTCAAATTATTGTGATTAATACCATGAGTTACTGTAAAAATTCTTTTATGGAACTTACTCTTTCAGTAATACTCTCTATTGGTTAAGGTTGAATCAATTTGTATTTGAATTATCGAAACTTCTATGCAATTCAGTTTAAATTAGAAATCAAAATTATTGTTACGGCTGAAGCTGGAAATGGCTGAAGCTGAAAATTAGAGGTCTCGATTTAAAACTATAAGCCCTGCTAAAATCCAACTATACTCTTTTATTATAAACCCTAACCCTAAATTCTAATCTAACTATAAAAAAAAATTGTACAAAATGCATTCCAAAATTTTTTGTAAATTTCATATTAAAATATTTAAAATTTCTAGCTTTAGCCATTTCCAGCTTCAGCCACAACACTTATTTTAATTTATATTGAGTTATTGTAAAAAGCTGAAATAGAACTTACTACTGTAGTGACCAGAGTATGTGGGTGAGTTGGTTTGTATCGAATTATATACTATGATTTCTATATTTCAGTATTTCAGATGAAACTAATTTTTCAAATCAGAAATTTTTTTTGCACTAAGGAATTTTAGTTTTGCCCTAAAGTCTGAAACTCTCTGAATTTATTTGCCCAATTTGATCTGCAAATTTGAGTTTCATCTGAAACACTGATATTATTAAGGTTTTTTAGTATACATTTATATTATTGTAATTTTTTTTATGAATTACTGTAAAAAATTGTTAAAAGAACTCACTTGCTATTTTAGTAATCACATTAGACAATTTATTTTAAGTTGGTTTGCATTACAATTATTAAATTATTGTAAAAAAGTTTGTTACAAAATTCTTTCTATTCTAGTAAAGCATATAGTTAAGGTTGTTAAGTTGATTTGTATCAGAATAAATGTGCTTGGTGTTGAAAAAGTACCAAAATTGGCATATAAAAAAAAATTCTTACTAAAAATTAATTAACTTGCAAACTATTAATCAGAATTAGTCTTATAAAGGCAAACAAATAGTACCAAAAATATATAATTCTAATCAATAGTTTGTAAGAAAATTAATTTTTTGTGAAGAATTTTGTTATTTTTTCAGCAAAAATTATTGTAGTTTTTATTGTGAATTACTATAAAGATTCTGTTAAAAAACTATAGTAATGATACAAAGATAAGTTAGTTTGTATTGGAATTAATTAAATTTTATCATAAAAAGTTCTGTTACAAACTTACTGATATTAGTATATGGGGTTATTCATACTAAAAAGGCCCATTTTGCAATATAATCAATTTTGAGATAATTGAGTTTAATCGTTTGTTTTGATTTTTGGACTGATCTGCGATTAAGCAAATTTCACGATTTTGATTGGTTAAAAATGACAGGTGACTATTGGGTAATCTCGTGATGCACTTGTACCTTAGATAGCCTCGTGTAGTTTTTCTTTTACATTATTTCCATTTTTTATTATGTAAATCGCCTTTCATTTATAATTGAAAAATGCCAGTCATGTCAAAATTTACATGAATCTAATAAAAGCTCATTTTTCAAAAAATTTACAAAATGGGCCTTTTTAGTATGAATAACCTCATATAGTTAAAAATCAAGTTAATTGGAATAAAATTATCGTAATTTTATCAATTACTGTAAAAAATTCTCAAACAGAACTTTCTCACTATTACAGTATGTGATTAAAGCTGAATTAATTTGTATCAAAATATGAGTAAAAGTATTAGCTCTAAGAAAGTTTCCCTTTAACCCAAAATTGCTGTAACAAATCACTTATTAAACTTATATTTTATCTGTAGAATATTTATTACTCTTAAGTTGTATTATTAGTTGTAATATCATAACCTGTGCTTTGAATTCCATTTAGTATAACCCAGTTAAAGAAAAAAAATCAAATTACAGTTTATCCCTGTTAATATCAACCTCGTTAATATCAATTTCTCGTTAATATCAACTTTATCAACAAAACAAATTTTCATATATAAAAATTTCTCTATATATATCAACTTTATTAATATTCCTTGCTGATATTCCTATCAATATAAAATAATTTTTTTTATAATAAATATTCCTCTGTTGATATCCCTAGCCAATAAAAATTAATTGATAATCTACTAGTCAACTGGAGAGTGATCATAGTATAACATAACGCAGATTATAAAAATCACTATAGGCGAAATGTAGTATGCTTTTATCTAAAAAATTTTTCTTACTAAGTTAATGGTACATGTCTACTAATTGAAAGTTGTAGAGCTTGTTAACATGCATCTAACAGTAGTAGGGCCCGTATTGGGCCAGGCTAAACCCACGGGTTTTAGGATCAGGCCGGGTTTGTGCATGGTCAGGTCTAAATTTTAAAGTTTGTTTGTAAAGTGGGCCGGGCTCAGATCGGGTTTATTAAATATTGGACCTGGGTCAGGTTTAGTAAATAGGCCCAATACAGGCCAATAATACTTAGCAAAAAACTATATTATTTTTGCTATAGTTCCTATTGACTTTAAAATTTTTTTTCTTTCGATTTTTAATTTAATCTTTGAATTTTGATTATATGTTATCTTGTAGTACTGGTACCAGTATGTATGTACAGATAAGCAATCATATATAACTTTTGATCGCTTTAATCTTTTTTTTATTTTGTGATAAGTGTTAGTTTTCTTAGTTTGTTTTCTTTCTTTTCCTTATAGCGGTTAACCTTTTTTCCTTCTGTTTTATAGATCTAGAGTTTTTTTGAAACTAGGAGTTGTAACTGGTACAGTCGGATCTTCCTGAATGCACCTTTAAGTGCACACCCTCTCTAAATTCACGCTTAAGTGCTGACCCAAATATATACTTAATCTCTACAATTGCACTTTCTTATTATTCTCTAAATGCACGTTATTAAAGCGTGGTCAGCAAGGGCATGCATTTAGAGAGGTCTAACTGTATTGTAATTAGGATTGTTTTTTTTTTTTTGTTGTTTTTTTATTAAAATCAACCCCTTTTTTGCAGGTTCAAGTTTCGTGAAAATGTGAAGTTAATACTGGGAATATGGAATTGGGATTGACTATTTGAGTATGAAATCGACACTGATGAATGATCTCTCTGAATTGATACCTTAAGCATATAGTGGAGCTTAAAGTGCTAGGATAAAAAGTTCGTCATGTATTAATATTGTATTCGGGTATCATAATTCGTGTGTTGTTTAATAATAAAAGTAATTCACTTTAACATTGCATCACATAATAATATCAATTGGAAGGCAATTAATTATATTTGTACACTATGTGTAAAGCTGTTTTGATTCAAAAAAAATATTATAAAATAATTTTCATGTAACAAAAATTTAAAAGTCATCGCACCGAATAGCTTATTGTAAAAAGACATTTCATAAATAAAACCTCTTAAACTCTAACCTCTAAATTTAATCTCACCCTAACCTAATCTTAATCTCTAACCCTAATCTCTAATCTAACCTTAACCCCTACCCTAACCCTAAATAACTAATTTGTCGAAAACAAAGTAAGAAAAATATGACCTTTTGAAAAAACAATTGATAATGCTTGACGTCCATAGTTATACAATGCATGTATATGCAGCAATTCTGAATTAACGTTATTCGCATTTTTATGCTAACCTAAAAAAATAAAACAGTGTTAGTTATGCATATTGGACGATAATTCACGTCATATATTCACGCTAATATGTCAAATGATAATTATGACCTGAGGGATTCTTATTTCGCGTCATTAGTATTACAAGAAATAAGAAAACCAGAACAAATTCAAAAGAAAATAAAGTACTTAACTACTAGTAACTGATTTCCTTGAGCCATTTCAAATCCAATCATTTAAAGCCCAAGAACATAAAAGTCCTTCCGAATAGTAGACCCACTAGGTACTAGACCCATGTATAGATCTCAGGATCTTCTTGATTGAAATGAATGTAATTCCTTTCAAGCACTAGATTGCAGTTTAAATCATATGCTAGATTTCGGGTCTACTATAGATTTCAAAATTAGTGGAATGTAACAGACCTGGATCTTTATATAGCCGTTTATAGTACTTAAAAGAAATGAGGAAATGAATTTATAGATCATGTTACATAAAGATTTCTGCTAAGCACATGAAAATAGTAAATTGGAAATTTTTGGTTAATTATGAAAATTTTTTTTTTGAATCGGGTTATGTTTGGGCTCATATTTTCAAACCCGTAATAAATTTGGGTAGTTTTTGGGCCAGGCTTACAAAATAATTAGGCCTGGCCCGACCCGAACCCATAACTTTATATCAGGCTGAACTTGAACTTTGGGCTTGTAAAATATTTTCAGATTTGGGTTTGGGCTTGGAGATACCCAACCTGACCCGGCCCAATACGGACCCTAAACAGTAGCTAGATCATCCAAATCGGCCTAGTGGATGGCGAGATATCATCGAAAAACGATTGGCTAACTATATAAAATCTCTATGCAAACAAACATTGTTTATATAAAATTTTATATAGATAGCCAATCGTTTTTTGATGATGTTTTGCTCTCCACTAGGCTGATTTGGATGATCTAACTACTGTTAGATATGTTTTGATAAGCTCTACAATTTTTAATTAGTGAGCATGTGCTATTAATTTAGTAAGAAAAATTTTTTCGATAGAAGCATACCACATTTCGCCTATAGTGCTTTTTATATGTAATCTGTATCATATTACACTATGACCACTCTCTTGTTGACTGGCAAATTATCAATTAAATAAAAAATCATGTAATATAACAGATAATATAACAGATTTACTAATCAACAAAAATTGACAAGTAATACCAATAGTATACTTATTTTTTGTTTAAAAATGCAGTTTCTTATTGGTTAAAGCTTTATAACACATGAATAGCTAATCCCCCTTTGTTATCAACCCCGCATATATCAACCAAATCACTAAATTCAAATAGGTTAATATTAACAAGAGTAAACTATAATCACTTTTTATATAAAAACATAAATCGATTGAACCTTAATTACCTGAATTATTGATCAATTAATCTATTTCATTGTTAGATTAATTGCCCTTATCATTTAATATTAACAATTGCATTAGAGCTTTTCAACCATTGTGACTAAAATAAAAAATTATATAAGTAAAGCGAATTTGAACCACTATCAGAAAACTATTCACAAGAAATCCCAAAAATACTTATCCTTGTATGACCATACTGTGGCAAGACCCTAAAAGAATTTTGAGACCTGAACTGAATCAACTATGCTCCTTTTTGACTACTAATTCAAGGTCAAGAGACTTGCTCAACAAAAAGATATTGGTTTAATTAGATAGTAGTATTGTTAGTGGTTTTTAGTCATATACCCAATACCTACTACTTTCACAATATGCATTATATAATTATGGATAAGCCACTGTAGTTTATATCAGTAATAATGAAAAGGTAAATTAGTATATATTAGAATTTCTATTGTGAATTATGTAAAAATCCTGTTATAACCTTACTTAGCATATAATCTATTTTAAGGTTGAGTTTGCAATAAAATTATTGTACATCAGCAAAAAAAATATGCGTAAACCTCTGCAAGTTTTTACGCAAGCGTAAACTTGCGAAAAACTTATGAAGTTCAGAGTACGTAGGGGTAATAATAACGTAAATTTACGCTATTCCTTAAACCGTCCAGCAGGCAAATTTGCCTGCTAGAATTTTTTTTTACATATTTTTTTAAACTTACTAAAAATTTTATTAAGAATATGTCACCCTATTACTAAGTTAAAATAAAACTTTAGCATATTATTATCTATTAAAATTTTAATTATATATATATTCAAATATAAAAGAAAACTTGGCTCAAATATAGCCAATTCTTTACTTTTACTATAAAATTTTTCAAAAATTTTTAAAAACTTTCAAATTTTTATAAGGTAAAGTGGGGTATTTTAACGAAGTTTAAGTTGTTAAAATGAAACCTTTTTTATTTTATTATAAAAAAAAATTCTAATTGTTTGTTTAAAATTAGTACATAATATTAATTAAATTTTATATAAAAATAGTAACGTTGAATACTGCTTTGGACAGTAATAACTGTCTTTATACATCGTATCATAAAGTCAAAATTTAAAGGAGGTAGGAGTATTGTGATGAATTGAAAATATCTTGTAACGCAGTAGTCAGAATCGAATGATTTTTATACCATTCGATTCGTCTCAATGAGACGAATCGAATGGCAGTAAGATCACCTAATTCCGATCACTAAATCACAAGATATGACCAAATATATGATATACGAAAAAAAGTTTAAAAAAACTTTAACAAAAGACAAAGTTGGTTATATCTTGTGATTTAGTAATCAGAATTAAATAATTTAACCACCAATCGGTTTGTCTCATTGAGATGAATCGAGTGATATAAAAATTTAGTCAATTCTGATCATTATTCTATAAGATAACCCAATTCGTCACAATACCCCCTTTCGTCAAAATACCCACTTTACTTTATGTTTCCAAAGAGAAAAAATTTTTTTCTATTAATTAAAGTTAAAATTTTAATTATAAAATTATAAAAACTTTATAATAAAAGTTGTTTATAATAACTTAATTGATGATTCGCCACTCAACAGAAGAATGATCTTAGTGTAACATGACGCAGATTACTATGTAAATTCTATGTACGGAATGCAGCGTTCGTCCAAGGAAAACCTTTTATTTTACTAAGTTAACGAGCGAAGACGATTAATTGAAAGTTGTAGAGCTCAATGAGACGATTCTAACGGTGGTTAGATCATCCAAATCAGTCCAGTGGATGCCAAGATATCTTCGAAAAACGATTGGCCGCCTACTATGTAAATAGATATAAACAATAGTTAGTTTACATAGAAATTTTATATAGTTGCCCAATCGTTTTTTGAAGATATCTTGGCATCCACTAGGCCGATTTGGATGATCTAACCACCGTTAGGATCGTCTCATTGAGCTCTACAACTTTCAATTAATCGACTTCGCTCGTTAACTTAGTAAAATAAAAAGTTTTCCTTGGATGAATGCCGCTGCATTCCGTACATAGGATTTACATAGTGATCTGCATTACGTTACACTAAGATCATTCTTCTGTTGAGTGGCGAATCATCAATTAATCTATAATTTGTATCAAAATTATTGGGGACATATTCTTAAAATTTTAAAAAGTTTGTCAATAGTCAAAAATAAAATCTCTAAAAATCAAAAATTTTTAAAAATTTCAAATTTTTTTAGCTTATAGTCAATTTAAATTTTTTTCTGTAGAAATATAAAAATTAAAATCATTAAAGTATAATCTATATTCATAGTTATTATTTAAAAAAATTTTTTAAAATAACTTGATTTTTAATAAAAATAAATCAGAACCAAATTTTAAAAATTCATTAAAAATTCTAGCAGGTAAATTTGCTCGCTAAAATGGACGGTTTAAGGGATAATACATCAGTGAATTATATATATAATCTTACGTAAGTTAGAGCCGTGATATATATTACCTAATATCCATTACTAAAAGACCAGACCCCCACCCCACCTAAAACCAATCAAAATGCTTAATTTTGTTACACAAAAAAGTATATTTATCTCAAATTTTTTTATAATTATAGTTAAATAAGTTTTGATTTTGATTGGCTAGTATTATAGATTGTGTAACCTAAGATCTTATCTGACACCCACCCCTTAAAATATTAGGTATATGTTACGGCCCTTATTGCCGTAATATTTCAAAAATCTTATGATCAATGTGAAATATTACAAAATAGATCAAATAAAAAAAATGACCCTTGGGGGTTGCAAAAGTAATATTTCGCATATTTTGTGATGTTTTCACAATATTTCGCAATATTTTGCAATATTTTGCAAATTTCGCAAATTTTTAAAATTTTTTAAAAAATAAATAAACAATACTGTATATGTCCAGCATGGTGGACATTCGATTTGATTGAATTGAAGATTATTTGGTTACACAATATAAAAAAATTAAATTTTTAAAGTAATCCTTACTATAAAAAACCACATCGTCAATTGGCAACTTGTAGTTTTACATAATAAAATTTTTTTAAAACATATTATCGTACTCTTTAACTCTTTGTACATTTTTTGTAAAAAAGATCAGTATAGATCAAATAGTATCCCTAAAAACTTTAGAGAGCAATTTCTGCAAGTAATACAGTAATACAGTATGTAACAAATGAGTTAATTGGTATTAATCGTTATACTGTACAGGTATAAACTTTTTTTTTTACTTTCAAACTGCAACTAGAGACGTGATAGTACTTCTTCAACCAGCAGCAATATTCTTGAGAGTTGTGGTACAGACCGATCAATTACACCTCATGATCTTCGAAGGAATTCCTCTTAAGCAAAAAAAACTTAAATTACTATTTACAAAGGTAAGTATATTTCATATTTCAATAGATTAAGAAAAGTTGATTTTGCAAACCTTATAATATATTTTGACTTGCGAGTGTCTTGGTTATTGTTACTTAGCCAGTTCTTATATTCGTTTTGGTAGTTGAAGAATAAGTTATAATGGCAAAGGATGGAATTGTTTATTTTTGGCAAAGGTTGGTAGCATCGCTTTTGTTAGCAAAACGATTTATTTGAATATCAATTACACTTACAAAAAGAATAAAAACAAGGCATTCATATATTATCAAAAATTAGCAGACATGTTATTTAGAAATTGTAGTCGAAATCAATAAGCATAAAGCATTTACGATTATATAGATAACAAATTTTGAAAAATTAAGTCATAACAACCACTTATTGTATATATTGATAGCATGTGAACCAGAAACCATAATGAAGCCACAAAAGTGATGAATGAAGCCCATAAATTGGATCTTCAAGACAGATTCATTAATTCAAAACGTTCAAAGTACATGCTTAGCAACGATCAAATTAAGGAAGCTGAACAAAAAATTGGATTATTTACTAGGGTTTGTATAACTAGCAATATTTTATAAATAATGTTTCATTTCCAGAAAGTTGAATTATGTATGCATTTTAAAGAGTGATGCTCTCGATCCATTAATAGTTCTTGCAGATATGCATTGTATATAGTTTGTCCTTGAAGAAGGTGAAGGCTATATAAGGCAAAAAAAATGGAGTAAAGCTCTAAAATGTTTCGCAATAGTATGCTACGGGCTGGAGGATCAATTGCGCTCACATTCATATTATTTTTGTGCAGCACAAAGTGCAATAAAGGTAATTGAATGTAGCATTATTGATCATTTGCGCCTTATTTTTCTATTTAATGATTACGTATAAAATGATTTAGATCTATATCGAATTATATGACAATCCAAATACGTGAAATCTGCTAAAGCGAGTAATTCCGGAAAAATGCTATTTGTTATTATTATGGATTTGGCGTAGAAGAAGATCAAGATAAATCTTATGAATGGATTGAAAAATATGTTAATTTTTATTTTATTTATCGCTTATTTAAAGATTCACAAATTTGGTTGTCAGGAGGTAAGCATAAGATGTATATATATTTGTCACATTATTGCATATATTAAATGCTTCGATCAATTTTTTTCAATGATTTATCTATGTCATCACTAGGTTCAATACCAAGCGATTTTGCTAGATCAATAATTACTTTCTTCGTCAGATTATAGGAATCTTAGTACAAATTTTACTGTTTGGTTGATAATAGGCTTCTCCTCGATATCTTAGTGCAAATTTGTTGTTTGATTCAATATCAATCAATTTCGTTAGATCAATAATTGCTTTCTTATATCTTTCCATTAGATAATACTGTAGGCTTCTCCTCGAAATTTGTTGTTTGGTTCAATATCAATCAATTTCGTTAGATCAATAATTGAATTTTCATAACTTCCTTAAACTTTCCTCGAAATTTTAGAGCAACAGTATTTTGTTCGATTTTCAATGAATTTACTAAATCTTCAAGTGTATAAATATTCGTCATTTTAATGCATATATTAAATGCTTCGATCAAATTATTTTTCAATAATTTATCACCTACATCATTACTAGTAGTCATTATTTTTCAAAGAATTACAGTATTAAATTACAAATCAAAAATATGCTTATAACTATTCAGAATTACTCGCAAATTTAAATTTTCTACTACCGAAATTTACTTCTATAGATCCACCTTGTGCACAATCCAACTCAAGGATATAAAGTGCCTTTTAAATTTCAGAATGCAATACCTTAAAATTTATTTTGTAATTTGAAATAATATTGAAAAATAAAGGGATTATAATGATATTTATATATTGAATTTTTTTTTTTTTTTTTTTTCTGTTCCAGGCGAGGTCATGCCTCGGTCTTTTTATTAAGTATAGTGATCATTACAACATCCAAGACTATTGCATTAGATTACTACAACTACCAAGTACCGAAACTTAGACTATTTTATCTACGACCTAAATTTACCAGAGCATCCTATCCCTTACTTTGTAGAGGTTCGCAGGCAAATTTGCCTGTATAATTACCATAAATATACCTCAGATCTAGTTTTTTAATCATTTAAGATATTTAAATAAAATTTGGTATTATAATATTTAAGAACAAGGATTATATTTTTGAATTATTTAAACTTATATTATAAAACAAAAAGTTTATGTTGCTTATAAGCTGAAAATATTAAATTTTAAAGAAATTTTTTAACTAAAAAAATATTTTACAATATCTTGGCGAATTCTTTAAATATTGGTTTTACCAATATAGTTTCTTATACAACTTTGTAGTTTATATAAAGGATGACAACTATCATTATTTGACTTTGAATGATTTACTTGTAAAAATTAGGACTTGTATTAGAAGTGAAAATTTTTTTTATAGACAGAAACATATAAAATTTGAGAAAACCTAAAGAAAAAATTCTATAGTAAAAGTTCCAAAACAAAAACTTTAAACTTTTATTACACCAAAGTTTTTTAATAATTTTAAAAAAATTTTATAATAAAGTTGATAAAACAGAACTAATATTATATTTTTTACTTAAAAAGTATAAAGCTAAAATTAATATTTAAGGTTTTATTTAAAAAATTTAAAATTTTAAAATTTTCACAGGCAAATATGCCTGCATAACAAATTAAGGGATATGTCCCACTCATATACTCAACCTGGTTTTTGCACCTTACTTGTCCACTAATAGTACATGTAGTGCTGCCGTCACCGGTTCGTATCTCAAGCCATTTTTTGAATGCTGCCGCAACCTTGGTCCGTATCTCAAGCCACTGCCTTCCTACTAGTATGTGTAGCACAATACATGCCCTTACAAAGTTCACCAACCCCAGTACTTCTCCTGTTCCTCTTTTGGTTTCTTTCCAGTTGCTTTCCTTACCCCTACCTCGCTTTCTTTCCCCCAGTATATTCCTACTCCCAATCCGAGGACCCGGAAGGAGTGGTCTGCCATTGGTGAACCCAATGGTCTCCCTCCCCTTGGTCCATGCTTCCGTAACACATGTCCTTTTCCTCCGGTGCGACTCTAGCGGTCTGATTGGTAGAGCCCCGCTATAGGCCCTTTTGTCATAAGTTTGCTTCCGGTCAGTCCACTTTTCGGTCAGTCAGCTTCCGGTCCGTCCCCATCCAATTTCTGTTTAAGTACCATCGAAAGTCGGCTACCTCTTTGCTCGGGTCTTGCCAAGTATGGTTTCTTTTTGTCCTATAGTTCTGTGCGTAACACAGTGCCTGCGCTCCCCAGGATCTATGCGCCCCAGTTCTGTGCATAACACAGCTCTAGAGCTCCCAATACGAGTTGGTGTAACCCAGAAAACAGATCTGTAAATCCGAGCTCAGAGTCCAGGTTACCATAACGCAGATAAATTTTTCAAAATCGTTTCCAGTGGGATTCAAACTCTGTATCTTTTGTTACAACTACTTGGGGGGTGACAACAATCCAACTACACTATGTTGCCACACCCCTTTGAATAATAAATATAAAACTTTATCATGATATACTTCGTTAAAAAATAAACCTTTAACACGTATACATATCTGATATTAATGAATATTGATTTTAAATATCACTAGTAGAAAACAACGACCTATAAGGATTGTAAGAATAGCACAGTAGAAAATTATTCTACTTGGGTCTTTTCAATGGTGGTGCGGTATACTATGTATATCAAAACTATACGTTATCATAAAAATTTATTATTTGTATAACAATATTGAATATGTATTTTTACAAGTATTATTTAACACGCAATTTCAAACCTTTATTTTTAAAATTGATTGATTCGAATCCAAATTTTGTACAGGTAAGTATTAAGTTCCAAAGAACAAAATTACGAAGCAAAATTTATATTTTAGTTAAAAGAATTACGAGTCATTCAATTTTGTTCGATTAATTTAAGTAAAATTTTGCTCATTTAAAAAGTGTCAGGAAAAAAAGTTGTTTTCCAATAAGTAACAAGAAAAAAAATCTCGTAACTTTGTAAAGACTATGTGTAAGAATCACTTAGTGGTAAAATTTTCTGGCTAAGAAAAAATTAGCAATCCATGCATCTAAAAAAGTAAAGCCCAGTTTTATATATAAAAAACATATTACGTATTCATCAATTAATAATCACGTATTCATTAATTTATAATCACTTAAAAAATCATCGATTATTTAAAAAATAAGAAATCCATACATAATTTTGATTTGCATAGTAAATCGAGCACCCCATTGTTTCAAGCTCCTTTTGGCATTTTAATTTATTTAGAATGAGGCAAAAATATTACGGCTGATTTAGTTAAAAAATTACAATTAAAGTCTTTGCTACTCGCTGCCTTGCCAAATTATTTTCAACATCATATAGCCTTAAAATTAATTTAAAGAGAAATGTCGGTAAATCCCATAAAAACTGCATTATTAGAACAAAAAATAATTAGCGGAATTGGTGAAATACTTTTTGACACTAAAATTCATCCTTTAAAAAAAACTAATCAACTTACNACAATTAAAGTCTTTGCTACTCGCTGCCTTGCCAAATTATTTTCAACATCATATAGCCTTAAAATTAATTTAAAGAGAAATGTCGGTAAATCCCATAAAAACTGCATTATTAGAACAAAAAATAATTAGCGGAATTGGTGAAATATTTTTGACACTAAAAATCATCCTTTAAAAAAAAACAAACAACTTACTAATTAAAAAAACCTAATTCAAAAGAAAAAGACAAAAATACGTGCTTCTACCGTTATACTTATTTGTTCCGTATGATCATATTGGTATATAAATAGGCTCACTAACGATAGAACAGGCTACTAAAAAATAAAATCATAGACGGGTAGCTTATTTATATACTTTAAAATCTTTTTGGAAATGTAACATATCACAACCAAAATCGCTCTAAATGAACATAGATATTCATTGTTAAATTAATCTAAAATAATTCAAACTTCGCTTAGAAGCGAGTATTTCTACTATATACTACTAATTATATTAGTTATATGTAAGTTCTAAACCGTTCAATAAAAAAAGAAGATTGAGACGTTATATATAAGCTTTAAACTAGAACTTTGAGTGTACCATTTGATATGCTATAATAATAATAGACTTGTACTAATTTTACTATATATTTTACATTATAGTTATACTAGAATAGTAAATATAACTTTGGGTTAAATAGTATTTCGATATATGTATAAGTATTATTGTTTCGTTAATTATTATAGGGTAAGGGTTATGTCGCATCTTTAATAAAACTTTTCAAAATGTGTAATAAATAAAGAATACAGGAATAAAGGAATAAAAGATAGCTTCATTAATAATTTATTCACATATTGAATTTTTAATCAATTTGAGCTTGAGTTTATTACAGTACTGTAGTAATGTAATATTAAAAATTATCCATTTTGATTGGCTAGTTATCACGGAAATTTACAGGTAGGTCTACAAAAATTAACCAATCATATGAACATCTGTCTTTCAACTAGAAAATTCTAAATTGATATAACTGTATATTTAAATTTGTATAATGATCTACATTATGCATATTGTTTACTTGTTTACATTTTTTGACCAATTAAAACAAATGTCCGCCATGCTTATATGTCCGAAATTAAGCTACCTTTTTTGGCCAAAAAATTATACGAAAAATCGTAAAATAGCTTATTTTCGAAATATAGCATTTTATGAAAAAATTGAAAAACGTACTAATAAACAGTTATCCAAATAATACCAAATTTTTACTATAAGTGTATTTTGATGCGCTGAACAACTTTACTTCATCGACTTTTTGAAGTACTTAGTAGAAAAAAAGATTTATATGTAGCAACTGCTAACGAATTTTTTAAGATTTTTAAAAAAATCAGGGATAGCTAGGACCCTGAAATATACATAGATAGATCAGATATGAGTTTGCTTATTTTTAAGGTTTTTATACAGATTTTTTCTATTTATAGTAATTTTTGCTTATTTTTAAAGTTTTTTCTGCAGATCTTACCTTTTTTAGTAACCCTATAATTAATCTAACCTATTTATGTATATTTTGGGGTCCTGGATAGCTTATTTTAGGTAGTAGCTTATTTTCGGACATATACGGTATACATATTTATATAATTATACTTTTTATAGGTTTTCGCAATATTTTGAAAGGTTTCGCAATTTAATATAAAATTTTTTATTTTTTATTTAAATATATATTTTTAATTAATATTAGGGGCATGCTATTTATTACTTAATATTTTTTACTTAGTAGCCACCTCTACCTATATATGGTGTAATCATTTTATCTAATACTAATTGATTAATATAATATATAGACGTGATCACTACCTCTAACTATATATCCATGGTAAAAATTACATAATAAATGGCATGCCCCTTACATTATTATAGTATTATTTTTACATTATTACAAATATTCTAAACTATCTTCGCACTTTGTCATATTAAATTCTATTACTATATACAAAAAAACTAGTCCTATACACTTATTTTCACTCACCCTACAGTTAGTTATTATCTTTACTTCTCTGTTTTCTATTGTCTTTGCTTTGGCTATTTTTTTTGTTTTGGCTATAACCTTTGTTTTGTAAAGTACCAGAAAAGTCACAAAGTTTCGAAAAAGTCAGAAATAAAAAAATAAAAGTTAAAAATAGGGTGCTAGTATTCGTACCCCCCACTTTTGGTATTTGTACCTCCATTGCAAAAATTTTTCTCTGCTAGTTTTGACTGAGTAAATTAAATTCAAACTAGCTGCGAGTTTTTTCTCTTTCTGCTTAGGTTCAAAGATCACGTGATCACGTGATATACCTTGCATACGATTGGTTGACGATCACAGTACTTACATCTCATTTTTTTTAAACGGCTTTTTTTTTGAATTAAAGTCCATATCTCTTCTTAACTGTTTCTTTAACTACTTCTTTCACTATATGTTTACCGTCTTTTCAGCCACTTTCTTAGCAATTTTACTTGGTTTGAAATTTTCTAAGCTCTGCACAGAAGACTTTAAAGACTTTAGATCTCAAAGATCTGAAAGGTTATATAGATCGCTAAAATAACGCTTTTCGATTAAGAACTAACAAGCCAAAGAACTAATTCGACCAGATTTACCTTTAATGTGGTAAAAGTTTCAGATTTTGAATGCCACAACTGATTGCTTTACCATTCTATTTTTATAGGAACTTAAACGTACATTTAAGATTTAACGACTTGTTAAGGACAAAAACAATTGATTTTACTTTTAATACGGGTGTAAGTTGAGCTTGAATTTATTTTTGAATATAGCGACTGATTAGCAAGTTCGTTACTCAAATATAAACGAATTACTAACATTTTATTCTTTACTAATCTATTTTTATAGATACTTATATATAAGATTTAATGACTAGTTAAAGGCGAAAGTGTTTGAAGTTACTTTTAACGCAGGAAAAGTTTTAAATTGAATTTATTTTTGAATACTACGATTGATTAACCATTCGTTACTCAAATAAATAACAATTGCTTCAAATTAATAAACAAAAAATCACAAAATTTACTTTATCGCCACAAATTTGTTATTCTGGCACAAAATATCATCACATGAAACACATGATATAGGCGCGAAAAAGAGTCTCACTCGCCAATATCATTTACCTTATTATTTACTAATTATTTACTTAGTTTCGTCATTATGCATAAGATCATTATGCATAATTTACTATGCATACAATCGTTATGCATAATTTGTTATGCATAAGAATCGTTATGCATAATTTGTTATGCATAAGATCATTATCCATGAATTGCTTTGTGATCGCGTAGAAGTAAAATTCTAGAAAAGAAAAGTTCAAGTATTAGTATCATGAATTGTATAAAAGTCATGTAAAAAGACCTTGGTAAAGGCAGAATTCGGACGTCTAAAATACTTATCTTCTAATAAGAAACAGGCGCGAAAAAGAGTCACACTCGCCAATATCATTCGCTTTATTATTTACTAATTATTTATTTAGTTTCATCGTTATGCGTAACAAATTATGCATAATTCACTACATATACGATCATTATGCATAATTTGTTACACATAAGAATCGTTCTGCATAATTTGTTACGCATAAGATCATTATCCATGAATTGCTTTGTGATCGCGTAGTAGTAAAAATCTAGAAAAGAAAAGTTCAAGTATTAGTAAATATGAATTGTATAAAAGTCATGTAAAAAGGCCTTGGTAAAGGCAGAATTTGGACATCTAAAATACTTATCTTCTAATAACAAAATTCTCTTAAGACCCAAAATTTCTTACCCCATCAATTGAAAATTTAATTATACTATGCTTCCACCACCTTCGGCAACATACAATAGTGCAGATGAACTTTTCCAGAGTGCCCAAACATTTGCAAACTCACAAAGTTATGCATTAATAAAAAAAAGAACTCGTAAAGATAGGCATAATGAATTAAAAAACATGAAATTACGTTGTGACCGGGTGGTATATATAATAACCCAAACCTGACTGAATCCACACACAGTAGACAAAGCAGCACCAGGTTAATTGACTGTTCCTTTGAATTGTATGCAGCTCGACGTAATGGTTTATGGCATTTGGAAGTTCGCAATTCAGAACATAATCATGAACCTTCAAGCAATATGTCAGGGCATCCAATTGCCCGAAGACTCACTGACCAGCAGTTAGAAAGTGTTGCAGTGATGACTATTGCTGGCTCACATCCCCGTGAAATTATTTCAACTCTTCGCCAAAATGACGAATCAACACTGGTCACTAATAGCGATATTTACAATGCACGTAAACGACTTCAGCAACAGAATTTAGCGAGCGTACTTCGATTCAGGCTCTTATAGACGAACTTCGAGAAGGCGACTATCTATTTGATTATGAATGCGAAAATACAGGAGCTGTTACTCATTTGTTTTTTGCACATAAAGAATCCATTACTCTTATCCGATGATATCCATCCGTGCTTCTTATGGACTGTACCTACAAAACCAATAAGTTCAAAATGCCCTTATTGAATGTTGTTGGTATAACCAGTCACAACACCACCTTTTTCTCTTGCTTTTCCTTTATGAAAGATGAATATGAAGACGATTACAAGTGGGCCTTAACACGGGTTGCTCGATTGTTTAATGAAGAATCAAGGCCCAGAGTTATTGTAACAGACCGAGAGTTGGCTCTCATGAATGCTCTTGAAACAATTTTTCCCGATTCAGCTCATTTGCTCTGTGTGTGGCATATAAGTAAAAATATCTTAACAAACTGCAAATCGCAATTCCAAAAAGACAATGAAGACAATGAGTAGAAAGTTTTCCTCAGAAGATGGAATGACATTGTTAGTTCAGAAACCGAAGATGAATTCAATACAAATGGGAAAATTTTTGCTCTACTTACAATAATAAAGCCGGCGTCATATCCTATCTTGAAAAAACATGGATGCCATGGAAAAAACGGTTTGTAAAAATTTGGACTAACGAAATTCTTCATCTAGAAACAACGATGACCTCTCGAATCGAAGGCTCACATGCAGTTCTTAAATCATATTTACAAACATCAACAGGAGACCTTTATCAGGTTTGCACGACAATTACTCTAGCTATAACTAACCAAAAAAAAGAAATTGATTCAATGATTGAGTCAGAACGCATTCATACTCCAATTTTTGTATGCAACAATTTTTTATATACAAATCTTAGAGGCAATATCTCAGCCTTCACTCTCCAAAAAATAAACGAGCAGCATAAGCGAATTACTTCGCAAGAACAACTGCCACTATGTACCGGGTCTTTCTCTAGAACAATGGGCTTACCTTGTGCTCATTACATTCAAAATTTAAATGCTAATCAGAGCATACTACTCGAAGATATCTATAAACATTAGTGGATTCAAGTGTGCCCACCCGTACTACAAATTAAAGAAACAATTTTTCATTGTGAAGACTTACTGCGCCTCTTTTGCAGAACATAAAGAAAAGATATCAAGAATGGCCTGAACATCACAAGTGGCTGCTAGAGAAACATTAAATAATATTATTGATTTCCCAATTATGGCTCTGCAAAATCCTCAAGTAGTTCGCACTAAAGGACGTCCTTCTGGTGCAACAAATCGCTAACCAACCAACACTACAAGAAGAGATCCTTCTGGATTTGAATTTGTTGATCACAGAACAAGGTAGTGTTCTCTTTGTAAACAGCCCGGGCACAACGCACGTACTTGTCTAAATAGGAGTAACACGGAATAAAAGTTTAATTATAGTTCGCTTTACTTGAACAATTAAGTCATACATAGCTTTTCAAGTTTCTGTATAAATAAAGTAATAAAAAACAAAATGTTAGTTATCTTTTTATATTTGAGTAACAAATGTTTAATCAATCGTAGCATTCAAAAATAAATTCAATTTAAAACTTTTACCTGTGTTAAAAGTAACTTCAAACACTTTCGCCTTTAACTAGTCATTAAGTCTTATACATAAGTATCTATAAAAATAGATTAGTAAAGAATAAAATGTTAGTAATTCGTTTATATTTGAGTAACGAACTTGCTAATCAGTCGCTATTTTTAAAAATAAATTCAAGCTCAACTTACACCTGTATTAAAAGTAAAATCAATTGTTTTGTCCTTAACAAGTCGTTAAATCTTAAATGTATGTTTAAGTTCCTATAAAAATAGAATGGTAAAGCAATCAGTCGTAGCATTAAAAATCTAAAACTTTTACCACATTAAAGGTAAATCCGGTCGAATTAGTTCTTTGGCTTGTTAGTTCTTAATCGAAAAGCGTTATTTTAGCGATCTATATAACCTTTCAGATCTTTGAGATCTAACGTCTTTAAAGTCTTCTGTGCAGAGCTTAGAAAATTTCAAACCAATAAAATTGCTAAGAAAGTAGCTGAAAAGACGGTTAAACATATAGTGAAAGAAGTAGTTAAAGAAACAATTAAGAAGAGATATGGACTTTAATTAAAAAAAAAAGCCGTTTAGAAAAAATGAGATGTAAGTACTGTGATTGTCAACCAATCGTATGCAAGGTATATCACGTGATCACGTGATCTTTGGAAATTTTCGCAATGGGGAGTACGAATGCCAAAAGTGGGGGGTACGAATACCAGCACCCTAAAAATATAAGTAAAAAAAAAACAAACAAAAAAACAAAAAATGTAAGCAAACTAATAAAAAAAAATAAATGACGCTTCAAATCTTCATTTCTCTAAAGTAAGAGTTCATGTTCTTGCAAATTCAGAAATTGCAAAAAGCTGGGTTAATGTTCTTGCAAAATGCCAAAAACGTCACAAAGTGCCGAAAAAGTCTAAGTTGGTTTTCTTGTAAGTGCTAGGAAGTAAGAGTTCTGTTCTCACAAAGCATCGAAATAAAATAAATTAATAAAACAAAAAAAAAACAAAAAAAATAAAACAAAAAAATAAACAAAGCGAAACCTTGCAAGAACTTGCAAAAACTTGCAAAAACTTGCACCCCTCACAAAGTATCGAAATAAAATAAATTAATAAACCAAAAAAAAACAAAAACAAAAAACATAAAATGAAAAAATAAACAAAGCGAAACCTTGCAAGAACTTGCAAAAACTTGCAAAAAGCATTTCTGGAAATTTAGAAATTGCTAGTGAAATCAGTTGTATGTTTTTGCAAAGTTTCGAAAGTCTGAGTAGCCATGCGCAAAGTGCCGAAAAGTTGTTGGTTTTCTTGCAAGGGTGTTCTATAAAGTGCCGAAATAAAAATAAAATAAAATAAATTAAAAAATAAATAAAAAAAAATTAAAAAAAAAACAAATGAAAGCAAAAAAAATAAAACAAAACCAAAAAATCAAACGAAAATAAAAAACGAAATGAAAACAAAAAAAACAAAAAAACAAAATAGAAGATCTAATTATAAACAAAAGATCTAATCTAATTTTGTAGTACAGAATTTGAATATCATTGAACTATTTTGAACTATTTCAAAAAATTAGTACAATGAGCGATCTAGATTACAGATCTATTGATTCATCTTGGTTTTCTAGTCCTAAAATATTTCGAAAGGGTTCGAATATTTATGTAAGAAATTTTGTAGTAAATTTATGATTTTCTTATGGTTCGTAATAAAATTATAAAAATTTAGCATAAATTTATGATTTTCTTATAGTGCATAAGAAAATTGTAAATTTATGTAAAAGCTCTTTAGTATAAAACTACGTATATTTTACAGTACATAAGAAAATTATAAATTTATAGAAAAGTTTTATGTAAATTTACGATTTTTTTATGCATCATAAGACTTATATAGTATTACACTAAATTTTACGTAAGTTTACAATTTTTTTATATACTGTAAAAACTTGCGCAAGTTTACGCATATATATTTTTGCTAATGTAGCTTCTATCAAAAATTACTATAAAAAATTCTTATACAAAACTTACTTGCTATTTTAATAATCACAGTATGTGGTTAGGATTAAGGATAGAGGGTATATAGATTATTTCTATTAGTAAACAAGTGACAAAAAATATTTTTAATATGAATTTAAAAGTTGCTACATATAAAAATTAATTTTTTACTATACAAATTGATTTTTTGTACTAAGTGAAGTTGTTTGTAATAAAAAATTACACATATTCTAAAAATTTTATTAATTTTGAATAGAATTTGATAAAGTTTTTATAGTATCAACTTTTGTGGGAATGGGGTCTATTCTGCGGGGCTGATCACAAATTGGCCAATCAAATTACGTGTAAACAATAAGTAAAATAGGGTCGCGAAGATAAAAACAACTATATCTTATGTTCTACCAGACCAATTTTAATGATTCGACCACCGTTAGAATTAGAAAAACTTCCTCTACAAGTTTATTTAAAAATTTAATATAGTTACTTAATAAAAATTTTCTTTATTATTAAAAATAAAATTTTTAGTAACTCGTTTATTAATAGAAATGATCTACATACCCTCTACTTTTAAGTTAGTTCAGTTGAATATTATAGTTTCTATAGTGCTGGAAGCCTATACTAGATAATAAAATAGGGCAACTTTGAAATGCATCATCTTTTTATAGAGACAATATTTTTAAAAGATATTTGGCAAACTTGTAGAGCTTATCATAGCGAACAAAGTTACCAGTCAGATTTTTAAAATGTTGCCTTTATAAAAAGTTATAGTACTTTAAAGTTAATTAAAATTGAAACACATAGTAATTACATATAAAATAATAGTAATCTTTAAAATGCATCAACTTTTTTACAGAAGGTTTTCAAAAAAAATATTTGGCATAGTTATAGAACTAATATTCCTTTATAAAGTTACCAGTCAGTTTTTTAAAAAACCTCTTGTACAAAAAACTATAGCGATTTAAAAATTGAAACGTGTTGAGTATAGGCTTCCAGCACCATATCATGATTTACTATAATAAACCTTACTATTCTAGCAGTATTCTAGCTAGTGTTGGGTGCAGTTCTAAGTTCAGTTTTAAAAACTGGACTGGACTAAACTATTTCACTAGAACTAGTTCTAATTCCAGTTCAGTCCAGTTTTCATGTAATTGTCTAAAAAATTTTTATTGTTTATAGGCTTTATATAATTTGTACATATATATATGCTGATTGCTGAATAGCAATATATAATATAATCCCAAAAATTCAAAATTTAATAGTTTAGCTTTACAAAAGCTTTCTATTTTTATTTTATTCTAGAGAAATTACTGCCAAAAAGCTTGTACTACTAGTACCGGTTGGGAAGTTTAACTTTTATAGATTTATATATTTATATAGGTATTAACAAAACTACAAATTTTATTTATATTTTTATATAACTTACTATACATTAAGGTGCTATTTTTTATACCCCAAATTTATTATTTGTACCCCCTGCAAATTTAATTTTTTTTTAAACTTTGAGCAAAGATATCTTAATAATGACTGGGCTAAATTCAACAAACCTTTTTCTTTTAAATTCTATATGTTTGTAAAATTCAAACAAAAAAAAGTTCATCGAATTTGGCTTAGTAGTTGCAGAGATATCTTTGCTCAGTTTAAAAAAAATCAAACCGTCTATTAAAAAAACTATACAAGATTTTCTTTCAACTTTGAGTGAAGATATCTTAGTGACTACTGGGCCAAATTCAATGAACATTTTTTTGTTTGAATTGTATGAATGTATAGAATTCAAATAAAAAAATTTATTAAATTTGACTTAATAGTACTAGGTTTTCTTCGCTCAAAGTTTTAAAAAAATTCAAAACATATATCAAAACAAAAGCTGCACCAAAATTTTTTCTAAAATTTGAATGCAAATATCTTAGCAACTATCAAACCAAATTCAATAAACTTTTTTTTTATTTAAATTCTATAAATCTATAGAATTCAAAAAAAAAAAAAAAGTTCATTGAATTTGGTTTGATAGTTGCTAAAATATTTTCACTCAAAATTTAGAAAAAATTTTGGCTAGGCTTTGTTTTAATATATGTTTTGAATTTTTTTAAAACTTTGAGCGAAGATAGCCCAGTAACTATTAAATCAAATTTAAAATTTTTTTTATTTGATATATAAAAATCATACAATTCAAACAACAATAAGTTCATTGAATTTGGCCCAGTAGTTGCTAAGATATCTTCACTTCAAGTAAAAGAAAATCATGTATAGTTTGTTTTGATAGACGGTTTGATTTTTTTCAAACTTTGAGCAAAGATATCTTTGCAACTACTAAGCCAAATTCGATGAACTTATTTTGTTTGAATTCTACAAACCTATAATTTAAAAGAAAAAGGTTTGCTAGATTTGGTCTGGTCGTTATTAAAATATCTTTGCTCAAAATTTAAAAAAAGTTAAATTTGCAGGTGAGATACGAATAATAAATTTGAGGTGTATAAAAAATAGTTCTAATAGTATCATGGGAATATATATAAAAATATTAAGATTAAAGATCTCTTGAGATTGTGCACAAGCACTAAAATTAATTAAAGTAATTCTTATAGTGATTTTACTAAAGTTTCATGGTATAAAATATAATAATGAATTTAGTTAACTAGCAAACTACTTTTAGTATAATTAATTTTTTTATTAAATCACATTAACTACTCAATTAATCACTCTGCCTGTTTATCTAAGTAATTGTATATTATATACAAAAAATTTATTTGAATTGACCAGTTTTCATATTATAAATTATTTATTAATTAAAACTAAAACTTGTATATAAATACAAAATTAAGATATTAACTATCACAATACCAATTTAGTTAAATACTTAATTATACTAAATTAGAAAAATAAAGCTTATATCAAAGCAAAATTTAAGTACTAAACAATTACAATACTAATTTAGTTAGATGTTTAATTATATTAAAAAGTTAATATATTGATATTTTAAATTATTTATAATAAGATTAAAACTTGTATAGTAACAAAATTTAGATACTATTTAAATAATAAATACAAGTTTTACCAAGTGAAGAACAACAAAAGATAAGCTGGCAGCGCTTAATAAGAACCTTGACTAACAGAGATCTACCTCCCGATCAAAGAAGAATCCTTCTAATAAGAGGTATTATAAAACTGAAAGTCAGAAGAAAATTAGATGAGTGCGGCCTGGGTAATAAAACGATTAATCAGATACTACTTTCATGGTTAGAAGAGTGGTCATCGAGTTTTCAAACAAAGGTATAGAAAGAAAGATGCGAAAAGACGGTAAACTGGGAAAAAAAAGTAGGAATATTCGCTAAAAACAAAAGAAAGAAAAGTGAAAAGAGAAAGTCCTGTAAATTGGAAAAATCTTGCAATGTTGAAAACGAAAAAGACCAAACTAAGAAGAATTCAGATATCCATGGTGTGAAGAAAGGAGAGTGAAAAGAATGCTTCAGGATTACTTGTGACAAGGTTAAAAAATGGATAGGAACAGGTGTATTTAGTTGGTGGAACAATAATTAATGTGATCATGACGGGCCTCAGAACCAAGCAGTGAACCCCCATATTGAGAATTACTCGATAAGGGAGGGAGACAAATTCTGAATTGGCAGGTCACACAGGTACCTCAAGTAACCGGGTGAGCCGTAGTTTAATTGTAAGGTACAAAGTACCGAAAATAGTAATAGCATAGATAATGTAACTATTTTTATAAATAAAAGTATGCCATGATCGCCAATATAAAAAAAAATAATAATAATAAATACAAGTTAATTGATAATCCATTTCCGAATGAGTGAGCCATACATAGTAAATTGTGATGCGCAGATCTATATGATTTACTATATAAAATTGCTAAGCTACAAATGCCATTTCACGACAAAGTGATATCATTTTTCTACTAAATAAATATATTTTCAATTCTAAGTAAACTTGTAGAGCATCATTTTCCGATTCTAATATCATTAAAATCTGTTTAGCAGATGCAGAGATATTGCTATAAAATGATTTCCCAACTAATGTAAACAAACTATTGTCTACATGAAATGGCATTTTTGACTATAGTATAACTCATAGTGACGTGTGTCATGATTTACTATATACGGTAATATATTTTTCTCTTATTAGGAAACGGATTATCAATTAATATATTGTATAGTTAGACAAGACCCTGGACATCTTTTATATAGGTCATAACTGATCTGCATGAATTTAAACGTTTTGCTATCCCTAAAATCAAGATTATTACATATAAATTTTATAGTAATTTGCTAAAAACTAAATTATCATAACTAGCATCAGGTAAATAAATATTGCAAATTTTTTAAAACTGTAATAGCTATTAAAACCCACTTTTGAATATATAAAATATGTAAATTTGCTTTTGAATATATAAAACCCTTTTTGAATATATATAATATGTAAAACCCACTTTTAAAATGTAAAACCCGCTTTTGAATATATAAAATTTGAAATAAAAATCTTAACTTTGAGCGAAGATATCTTAGCAACTACTTAATCAAATTTTTTTATTTGAATTCTATAGACCCATAGAATTCAAATAAAAAAATTTTATTAAATTTGATTAGGTGATTGCAAAGATACCTTCACTCAAAGTTTTAAAAAAAATCAAACCATCTATTAAAATACAGGTTGTGCCAAATTTTTCTAAAACTTTGGACAAAGGTATCTTAGCAACTATTTGATCAAATTCTGTGAAAATTTTTTTATTTGAATTCTATGGATCCATAAAATTCAAATAAAAAAATTTTCATTGAATTTGATCAGTTGGTTGCTAAAATACCTTTGCTCAAATTTTAGAAAAAATCAAAACATCTATTAAAATACAGGTTGTGCCAAATTTTTCTAAAACTTTGGACAAAGGTATCTTAGCAACTATTTGATCAAATTCTGTGAAAATTTTTTTATTTGAATTCTATGGATCCATAAAATTCAAATAAAAAAATTTTCATTGAATTTGATCAGTTGGTTGCTAAAATACCTTTGCTCAAATTTTAGAAAAAATCAAAACTTCTATTAAAAACAAGCTGCTCCAAATTTTTCTAAAACTTTGAGCGAAGGTATTTTAGCAACCACTTGATTAAATTTAAAAAAATTTTTTTATTTGAATTGTATGAATCCATAGAATAAATAAAAAATTTTTTATCAAATTTGATCATGTGGTTGCAGAGATATCCTTGATCAAAGTTTTGTTAACAAATTTAAACGTATCTGTCATATAATATTTGTTTTGGAATTCTCTAAAACTTTGATCAAAGATAACTTTGCAACCACTTGATCAAATTCGATAAAAATTTTTTATTTTAATTCTACAAATATATAGAATTCAAATAAAAAATTTTTATCGAATTTGGTCAAGAACTTGTAGATATATCTTTGATGAAAGATTCTTCTATTTCCAAAAAAGTATATTATAAAGAAGCTGCATCAAATGAAAAAAGCTATTATGGAATAAATATTTAACCAAATAACTTGAAATTTTAGAAAGCAAAATTTTAGCCTATTCTCTATTGATTATATTAGTGCGCAGTAACTTGTTCATTTGAACTTGTAAAAATCTAGTCTGTGATGGTGATTTTTCTGTTTTTTATTAAAATTGAAATTTTAGAAAATCCTAAATCTGGAAGCAAATTGAAAAATCATTATAACTTCATCAATATTAATCTGTTTTTAACAAAATTTTAACTGAAGACTCTCGAATACCTATTCTATCAACTTACCATATATTCCCGAAAATAAGCAACCCCCTAAAATAAACAACCCCCTGTTTTTTTCAAAAATCTAAAAAAACGCGCCAGCAATTGCTACATATAAAACTTTTTTTTCTACTAATTAAACTTCAAAAGGTCGATTAAGTAAACTTGTTCAGCACATAAAAATACACTTGCAGTAAAAATTTGGTGTCATTTGGACAACTTTTTATTAGTACGTTTTCAATTTTTTCAAAAAACTCAATATTTCGAAAATAAGCAACTCCTCGTTTTTTTGTGTAATTTTTTGGCCAAAAATGGTTGCTTATTTTCGGGAATATACGGTACTTAGTCATGTTTTGGAGATTTTATTTTAAAAAAGTGCTTCTGGAAGCATTTGAAGTTTAGAAAAAACTTGCAAAATGTATGCGTTCAAATTTACAAAAATATTTAACTTCATGAGTTTTCATATTTTTTTATAAAAATTTAAGATTCTATTAGTCAATATATGCACTACAAGTCTTGTAATAAAATTTTTTTTAGTTAACATAGTAAAATTTTTTGTAAATCATTGCCGAACGGTAGGTTATTTTGAAAAAAAAACAAAAAAACATATTACAAAAAAGCTGTATTAAATTTGTTTACAGGAACTTTCATCAAAGATATCTCCGTGAGTTCTTGACCAAATTTGATGAAAATTTTTTTATTTTAATTCTACGAATCTATAAAATTTAAATATAAAAATTTTATAAAATATTATGATTTTCAAAATTTACAAATTGATTCTAACTTTGTGCTCTATAGTATAAATATTAAGAGGATCTGTGACCACCAATATGGGTATATGCTAGTACAAGTGCATGTAGTGATAACCAGGTTTTCCTTACTTCATGATACATATCCAACTATATTCAGCACTGGAAGCATTTGTTAAACATGTCCAGAGACCTTGTTACTATAGCAGGAAATACAGTCGTTTACACATTTCCAAATTCAGAACATTAAATCCTAGGTCCCCAAGTCGCAAGAAAATCAGCTAGTTGCGGCAGTATACAGGCTTTGAGATATTTACCCAATGTGGTAGAGACAGCTGCATGGCTTGAGATACGAACTCCCAAGAAGTACACTAGTAAGAGATTATCTTACACTAGTAGGATTTTGGGTACACCAACTTGGAAGCATAAAGCACCTACCTGGCATACACCAAATTGGAAGTAATGATTAGGGAATATGGGCAAAATAGCAGACATATGAATACTAATGTTGACTAAAAAGAAACGTACAAATCCAGGTCAGCTATATAAATAGGAATATGAAAGGCTCTTGTGGGTTTTAGCTATGAATAAAAGGTTTCATAGCCTGGAGTCTTAGTATCAATACTTGTATATAATATGTATGTATAAAAGGCACCATTATATGTCAATTTGCTTAAGTATTAATAAAGTTTGGGGCAGGAGCTACACCTTTAATATTAAAAAAAAAAACTTATTTAGCATATTAAAATACATTATGCTAGTACAGTCACCTCTCTCTAATCCGAACCTTTCTAAACTGAATACTATTAAACTTTCTTTAAACTGAACAAAATTTCTTAGAACATTTGTAAATTTTATTATAAAGTTCAGATAAGCCATATATAACTTTTTGAAAACTGAACCTTTCCAAATTTTTATATAGTAAAAAAAAAGCAGTTTAAGCAGTTCAGATTAGAGTGAGTTGATATATATTTAATTTTATATTTATTAAAAATTTCAGAGAAAATACTAACTATATAATAATTACTACAATTGTTATATAAATTACTAACTAATTTGCTTAATAATAACTCTGCGCAATTGTATTACATAATTATTTGTTTATTGATATACAATCACGAACTATGATCGTAATACATATACAAGTTGCTATTGATACTAAAGCCTGATTACATGCTATAACTACTTTTATTTTATTATAATTGATTATAATTTTGCTCCGTATAGCTATTAATAACTTGTTATATCTGGATTGATCAATCATAGCACAATTTAACTTGTTTTAATAATTCTTGCAAAATGTGGATAAATTGCTAAAAATAAAATATAACATGTGTAAAATCTTAGTAATCCGACAAAATATTCAATTATGATCCTTTTTAAAATTAACTTCAATTTGCTAAAAAAATATATAACATATATCAGAGGTCCTAGTTAGACAAATCTTATACAATATATAAATATAGTTATAAAAATTAGTTAAAAATTTTTTTTTTTTTTTTTTTTTTTTTTTTTTTTTTTTTTAAAGGGAGGTCTATCCTCTATTTCTTTATTAAGATTATAGTATGTGTTACATCAAATGTTACATGCAAGTGTTTACTATTACTAAGGAGAGATAGAAGTAAGGGCTGATTTACCCTCGACCTATTCTTTGCTAGAATGGTCGAATAGACCCCTAGACTATGGATTCAAAAAGGATTTTGTTGGGTGTTTTGCAGTTCACGATGTGGTGAAGGATGTTGTCACGTATTTGTAGGGGAGTGGGTGGTTTGGTTTTCGTAAAGGTCGGAGTTGGGATAGGCGTCGGATTGGGGACTGCCTCGTTGTGTCTGGCAGCACGAGAGGGTATCCAAATATTCTTATAGATGTATTCGACAATAAGGTGATGTAGAGGTGGAGTGTATTTCTTTCGTAGGGCGGTTGTGTGGAATGGAGCTAGTGTGATATTAGTGATTATCCCAATCGGGACTTTCTTTTCTATATGGAGTTCTTTGTAGCACCGGATAAAGTTATCAGGATCGGTGAGTTGTAGGTTGTTTTTCTCGGCAAATCTATTGAGAATATATTTGATTTCTTTAAGAAAATTCGTAGGGTTAGCTAGGCAGGTTAGTAAGTGTGCAACGTCTTCTGATGCTGAGTAGCATCGGGGACATAGGTGGCTAGGGTTCTTTTTTTGGTTTCTGAGGTGGAGGGTCAAGTGTGTGGGTATTTCGTCAGCTATGAGTTTGATTTTGAAATTTTTTAGATTGGAGGAAGCGGGGTTGGTTGATAGGGCTTGGGGTTTATCTTCAACTGAGAGGTAAGTCATGGTATTGTTCCAGTTGATATTGCCGAGGAGGTCGTTCCAGAGCGAAATTCGTTGTTGGTTCCGCCAATAGGTGTAGTTGTTGCTATCATGGATTAGTCGTAAGTTATCCTTCATTAGGTGGGTACAGTAAGTGTTATGGAGTAACGGAGTAAATTTGTTGTATAGGTAATATTGTGGTGTGAGGTCGAGTGGAAATGGATTGGTTGTGGAGGTAATTTTAAGGTCTTTATCGAGTGAGATAGATATTTTTCGATCGCCTATCAAGGCTAAGAGAGTTCGTAGGGAAAGTGTATGTTGTAGTTTATCAAGGGATTGTAGGTCGCTTAGCCTTGTCTGTGTAATCTGCTGTAGGGTTTGTTGAAAAGATTGGGTATTAGTAATAATGTGCAGGTTAGTTCTGTTGCTTACAGAGGAAAGGGCGAAGGCAAGAGATGTTATTAAGGTGTTTAACGAGGAGGGCCAAGATTGATTGTAGCAGCTGAATGGGGTGGTCGAGTCGATTTTACAAGTTGCGACGGGTCTATTTGCAGGAGTAGAGCTATGCGTTTTTGTCATAATGATCTGTATTGACAGTTTCTTTTTATTGAAGTTCTCTGAAGTAAGTTGTTCCCATAGGATCCTTGGGGGATTGGTGAAAACCGTTAGAGGTCGAGGAGTATTGTTTGTTAATGGTATATCAAGTTGGTGTTTAGGTATGAAGGATGTGACTGCACTTCTGATTGATTTCCAGTTGGCATGGATTGTTAGTTGACAGTCGACTTGGAGATTATAGATTTTGTTTGGGTTTAGGGAAAGGTAGCACTTTTTATTTTGTAGCGCTGGGTTCTTAAGTTTACAGCCGGGGCAGGGTCGGATGTTGTTGGAATTAGTAATTCGAGTATAGTGTCTCCCTTTGAATGTGTTGAGAGGGTTGTGGATTTTGGCAATTGTTAGGTCGGATGTAATGATCCAGCCTTTTTTCCTTGGGGTCCATTTTTGGATCGTGAAGGGATTAGGGGTTACGTATTCTGTTGAGGGGTTATCTTTTGTTCTAATTAAGTCTTGTATAGTATAGAACCATTTAGGGATACGGCCTCTTGGGATCGTTCTAATGTTATGATGGAATTCTTGCCAAGTTAGGAGTTGTAAATTTTTGTGGTCGAAGAATTGTTCTATGCAAGTGATGTTATGTTTATTAAGGTATTGTTTTAATGTTGTTTTATTGGGGTGATCGTTAAGCAGTGTGTTGACGGAAGTACCCAATAGTGTGGTTGGGATGGGCCATGGGAAGAGGGGTCGTGTGAATTGTATTCCCAGTTCGTGCATTGCTAAGATTGATTGTGCTGTGTGGGTGTGTAATTGGGAAGTGGGAAATATTGGGGTTTCTTCTAGGATTGATGTGTTGACCAAGGATGCGTCTTGTAATTGTTGGAGTCGGAGTTTAAGGAAAGAGTTGTGGAAGTTAGGGTGATTGAGGTTTTTTGAAAGGACGGATATGAGTGTTGTTGATTGGGCCTGTCTTAGGTCTTTCAGTTCGTAGATGCCAGGGCAAGTGAGGAATGAGTTTGGTAGTCCTCTCGCGAGTCTGCCTTTTTGTTTGACTATTCTGATACAGATGTTCATTAGCATCGTTAATTGGGACGGAGCTAGATATGATGAATGTAGGCGGTATTGGAATCGAGGGATAAGGACGTGGTTGATGACATAGATGGCTTGTTTTTCCGTAATGCGAGCAAATTGTAGTTTGCATAGGTTCGTTTTCATTTCCGCAATTATAGTTTTTTGTATAGCTTTTGGCCTGGGAGTGGTGGAGAACCAAGTGCCCAGGTATTTGAGGGGGGTGTCCGGTTTTGTTGCGGTAATGACAGTGTCATCGAAGGTTATTTCTGCAGGGGTAGTGGTAGTGTTAGTTAGTAAAGTAGATTTTGCGGGGTTTACTTTTATGTTGTTGTATTTGTAAAAAGAGGCAGCTGTTTGCAGGATTTTGGTGAGGGTGAGTTTATCCGGTGCAATCCAGAGGGAGTCGTCCATGTATGCCATAATGGAGTGATGAATGTTTTTGGGTGGACTCGTGGGTATTGTGGAAGCATAGCCTTCAAATTTCTCTTGGATTGTAGTGATGAGGGGGTCATAGTAGATTTTCCATAAAACCGGGGAGAAAGTCTCTCCCTGATCAATTCCGTCAAGTACGGCGTATGGTTCGGTAAGTCCGGTGTCTGTAATAACTCTATTAGTGCGATGTGAGAGTAAGAAGGTTAGTAGGTTGATGGTTGACTGGGGTAATTTTATTCTTTTGAGGGCCAGCGTAAGCGTGGGTATATGGACCGAGTCAAAAGCTTTTGACATGTCCTGGGAGAGGACCCAGATTTCCTTTTTGCTAGTGACGGCATCTTCGAGGATGTGTGTAAGTTGTGAGACGGGTTGTATGGTAGATTGATAGGGGAAAGCTGCGAAGTTGAGGGGGGATAGTACTTGGTAACGTTGTAATATTGAGGTAATGCGTTGGGTCAGGATTTTCGTAAAGATTTTTCGGGTATGGTCGATTAGAGTTATGGGGCGAGTTGAGTGAAGGTCGTAGTTGTATTTCGGTTTTTTTGGTATCGGCCATATATTTGCCTTTAGCCATTGCTCGGGGACGATATTGAGTTCTAGGCATTTGTTAAAAATAAGTAGTAAGAAGTTGAGAGCCGATCTCGGTAGGTGTTGGAGTATTTCGTTAGCTATTAAGTTAGGTCCCGTTGCTTTTGCTCTTGGGGCATTAGAAATGGTGTCGGTTAGCTCTTCTAGAGTAATAGCCTGAGACAGAAGATCGTATATAGTAGGGTCTATTTTTTTTATTGGGGAATAAGTTTCCTTCCATTCTGCTTTGAGGTCTTCAAGCGGAGGGTTATGTTTGGTCCAGAGACTGAAGTGTGAACGTATGTGTTGTTTGATTTCGTTTCTATCAGTTATTATTTGGTCCGGTAAGATAATTTTGTCCGTACGAACTACTTCAGTCCTCTTTTGTAGTATACTATCTATCATGCGGCTTGTATTTTGTGAAAAGTCTGCGTAACGTTTGTTAACGAAAGAGTCAATACGTTTATTTTGTTCCATTTGTTTTTCGAGGTTTCTAGCTGTCCATATTGTTTGCTTTATCTGTTTAAGTTGTTGAATGGTGGATTGAAGGGAATTATTGATGTCATTGGTCTGTAGGGGGGTTATGACAATGTCCGATAGTTTATTAGTTTTGGCGAGAAGGTTGTTGACGAGGGGTAGGTCTATTTGTGAAGCGGAAGTCAGGTGTCGTAAGCATTTGTTTAGGGTTTTGATTGCAGTGTGTAATTTGGTTTCTTTTAATGATAGAGCGTAGTAGGTTTTGGGTGCGGAGTAAGTGAATGGTATATTCTCATTAATTAATTTTTTAAGCTCAGATGTCCATCTATTCCAGGTTTTGTTGAGTAGTGGTGGGTCCCAAACAGAGTGCTGTGGTGGGGCTGGGTGTTTATTGAAGTATTCGTTAACTTGGTTCGCAAAGGTCTCCCAGTCCTCAGGTTTCATTTTGTTGTAGTGATAGATTTTCCTTTTTTTCCGTTTATTTCTGGGGGTTCTATGCGGGGTGATAGTTGTGTGCCATTTGGTTATTAGGATACGGTGGTCGCTATCTGTGATGTGGGTTGCATCTAGAATCGTCGGTGGGTCCAGATCCAAAAGGATGTCAGAATCACACCATATATCGTCGATCTGGCTTGACGAAGTCGAGTTCGACCAAGTCGGGGTAGTAATTGCATGGAATTGCAGGAGACTAGTTGCGTTGGCCATGTGGAGATTTACGAATAGTGGATATTTTTTGTCTCTGGAAGGGTTAGCATTGAAGTCGCCAAGTATAAGAACATTCCAGTTACGGCTTTTTGCTTCTCGGTACCAAGAGAGAATTCTTTCTTGTGTCTTCTTATTTAGTGTAGGATGGTTGGAGGGGAGGTAGGTTGAAATGACTCTCAGTCTGTTTTTGCCAGGGAAGAAGAGGTCTATAAGGATTGCTGTGCCCGGCAGAGTTTGGATGTTATGGATGTATGGTTGCATGGGTCTACATATCATCAGGGCAGTGCCAAGGCTGGCCTCACGTTGTTGGGGTAGTGTGGGTTGAAAGTTGGAGGTGTAGATGAAATATTTTGGATTAGAAAGGCCCTTGGATCTGCTTTCGGTTAATTTAGTTTCCGTTAACGAAATTATATGCATATTTGAATCAGCGGCGAAATCGATCCAAGATTGTAATTTCGCTAGCTGGGATAGCCCACGGATGTTGTGTGTGACAATGTTGATGCCTTCGTTGAGTGAGAAAAGTAATGGTTCTGAATCCTGTGCTGTAGGTTGTTGCTCGTGTGTGTCTTCTATTGACAGTAAACCATTTTGTGGTACTGTCGAGTCGTCTAATGATAGACTCATGATAGTGGTGCGTAGTTGTCGACCATTTCCCAAGTTGGTCCGGGTAGGTCGGGTACATTGATGAAATTTGTGGGAAAGCTGCGGAAGCGGAATGATTGTCGTAGAGTTTGGATTGTTGGGATAATTTGCGCATAATCTGTAATTGGAAGTTCTATGTGCTGGCAACTTTTAGTTGAGGATAAGATGTTGTTTGCTTCGGTAATATCTGCCGGGAGGGTGGGTTTGTCATTTTTTCCAAAGTTGGTGATATCGATCCAGGCGTCCGGGATCTTGTGAAAGAAGTAGAATTGTCTAAGAAGTCTTGCGGTTGAGACGAGTATTCTCGGGGACCTAATTGGAATCGTGATATTGCAGAGTGTAACATCCTCATGTTTTGCAGGTAGGGTCGGTTTATCTGTGGGATTACAAGTCATATAATGTAGGGGCAGGGGGATATTGAATTGATATCTATCTTTAATTTCATTTAGGAATTCTATTGCAAGTTGTGTGTCCGAGATAGGGAAGGTAAAGGTGAGTTTGGTCTCAATGGAAGTGGGATCAGACGGTAGTTTTCTTCGGTGTTTGAAGTAGTCAGAGGGTAAGCGTTTAAATGAGTAATGTTCACGTAGAGTTGTAATGAGCTGTTTGAATTCTTCTTCACTCTGTGGAGCACAAGGGAAGAGATGTCTTGTGGCAGAGTTAAGGGCTTGTGGTGTGTGTGGGAGTTTTTCTTTTCCCGCAGGCAGTTCGAAGTATTGGGGCGGGATCTTTTCCTCGAGTTTGTAGTAGTTCTGCAGTTGCTGCCTATATTCGCTCAAGCGTTTCAGTGTAGACCAGTCTGTGATCGGAAATAAGTCTCTAACTGCAGGATGTAGGTCTTCCAATCGTTCAGGCAAGGGCGTATTAGGTAGGTCAAAATAGGTATCAGGAAGTTGTTCAAAGTTGTATATTTTCCGCAAAGCGGCAACTGTGACTCTGATGTGTTTTCGATTGGTCAAGGGGAGTGGTTGTGGCAAAGCAGCTAGGAAGTCCAGGTTTATTGAGGAAGGTTCTTCAGGGAGAGGTTCACGAGTTAGGTCATGAGCAGCAAATAACAAGGTCCTGGCTTGTTCGAAGGTGACTTTGGGAATTAACTTAGCCAAGTTAATGCAGTAAAACAGACGGCGGGTACAGTCGTGTGGTTTTAGGGGGATGAAATCCAAATTGCAGATGTAATCTAGCGCGATCTTCGTACGAAGTTTATCGTATATCTGTTGGCGATTAGATTTATTGATGAATTTAACGTTATGAAATCTGCGATATTTTTCTAAGGACATCTCGAAGAGGGACTCAAATTCTCGTTGGTGTTGTGGCGCTGTATCTTTAGATCTGGAGAAGGAGCGAAAAAAAGCTGTATCGAGGTAGGTAATTTTCTGATTAATGGCCTCTGGGATATTAATCTTCGAAGGCTTGTGTTGAAGTTTGTGTACGAAAAATTTTTTTAGTTCTTCGGGGGAATCTAGAGCCTTGAGGATGTTTTCATAATTCCATGTCTGTCTATCTATTTCTGTGGTCCGTCTATTGGCTTTGGCCTTGAGGGTGGCAGTATACCATTCGTCGTCAGGTCGCGGGGCGGGTTTTCTCCTTCGTTTATGGATTTGGCTATAGAGTGCCGGAGGTTGGGGGTCGGCTTCATTGGGTTCGATTGTGGCGTTCGACTCTGTGTCCATTAAGTCAGTGTCGGTGTTAATCGGAGGTAACTGCGGCAAAGGTTTCTGATACCACGGGTTGTTTTCCCAAGCAGGGTTTGTGTTGTTTTCCCAAGCAGGGTTTGTGTTTGTTTGGGTTTCCGTAACTGTTCTAGGTAGGTCGGAGGTCGGTAAGTCGGGGACTGGGTCAGGTGATGGAGTGATCTTCTCATTTCCCACGGTTGTTGTATTGGGGAGGGATCCGGGTGTTGTTGTGGTCTGTGTGATTCCCACGGTTGTTGTGATGGTATGTACTGGTGACGTCATTGTGAATTCTACTGGGGGTAAGCTGGAATCCCCACTTTTTTCATTTCTAACAGTGGTGAGGGAAGGTAGTGGTGTGTTCTGGTGGGTGGAGTCATGGACTTTCTTTGTTTTTTTTTGCGGAGGTGCCTGAGAGGAAGTAATTACATCGTTGGTGGATGTGATTGCATCTTGGTAGGTAATCGGTTGGATGTCAGACATAGGTTCTGGGCGGTTCTCAGGATGAGACGCCATAGTTGAGAAGAAGTTTTAGAATACTTCCGGTGTCGAAATTATAGGTGTTCCTTTTCTTTTACTTATGTTTACTTATAGTAGCTAGTAGCTAATGGAGTGTGATAGTTCGTTCCCTAGCCCTTAGGGCGACTTTAATTAGTAATACTAGACTGAAAAACTTTTTCGCTATTGTTTATTTGTTTGTTTATGTGATTTGCAGGATGTACCGGAAAGAGTTTTCAATAATTATTTTTTATAACTATTAGTTAAAAATTTTATAAATATAATTTATTTTTACTCATATATACATATTTATTATTTAGGTCCAGTTCTAGTAAGTACTAGAACTGAACTAGACTGATCCAGTCCAGTAGTGGTCCACTGGACTAGTTCATTTTAGGGTAGAGTGAGGGGCACAGGGTTCTTGGGCATGCCCTCCCTTGTGCATGCCCATGTGCATGTTCAGAGGCATGCCTTTAAGCTAGAAGCCATGCCCATTTTATTTGATATTTAAAAGTATATATTAAGCAAACATGTTTTCTAATTGGTTAATATTAACTATTCTAAAGATAATATTTATATAATAAACCCTCTATAATTGCATTTTATCAAAGAAAAATATATTTATAATAAGAGGGCATCCATAAATAACGTTATACAAGAGGGGGTTGGACGAATGATAACGTTTTTCTCAATAAGTAGGGGGTCAAAAAAATATAACATAATTTTTTTAGAAAAAATTGGCTAAAAATTGAACTAGTGGTCCAAATTTAATTATTTTGGTACCATTCGATTCGTCATGGTGAGAGGAGTCGAATGGTACCAAGTTCATTTCATTTGGATCACTGAATCAAATTTTATTGGCCAAATACTATTGGTTATTATGTTTTCTTATAAAATTACTAAAAAATCAATGGTTTTTTGTGAATAACTATTGATCCAGTAGTCCAAATGAAATAATTTTGGTATCATTGGATTCGTCTCACTGAGACGAATCGAATGGTACCTAAATCATACAAATCGGACCACTGTGTCACAATATATTCAAGTTTTTGTAAAATTTTATATATAAACATACAGATTTTGAAAAATTTTTTTATATAGTAGAGAGGGGAGTCCAGCGCTACTATGAGGGAGTACATAACGTTATTTATGGATGCACCCTAATCTATATCTGGACTTTAATAAATTATTTTAAAGTATTTTTTGTATTGATAAATAAGATCTATATTATTTCAACAATAATTATTTTATAAACAATTTTATAAATAATTAATTTGCAGATAAGTTCAGTTTTTAAACAGTTTATATAAAGCTTTTTCTTTATAAATTATACTAATCTTAATTCTAATTCTAAACCACAATAACTATAATTATTTTGTTTATAAAATAAGTTGTTAATAAGAAACAGTGATTGAAATAAATTTGCTTATAAATTAGTATTTATAAAATAATCAAGTGGTTCTATATAAGTTATAATAAAGTGTGTTTATAGAGAGTGCACTTATACAAAAATAGCTATATATAATTATAAGGGCATGCCTAAAGGGCATGCCTTTAGTTCAAGGCATGCCCTCGTAGGCATGCCCAAAAATTTTTACATGCCCTTCATCCTAGTCCAAGTAGTAAATTGACTCAACAAAAAAATTGTTGATCGATGACTGATTAAAAAAAGTTTTCAATAATCGATCAAAAATCAATTATGTATATTTAATTGAGTATAATCGATCAAACATAAAATTTATAAGCTCAAGCATATATAATCAATCAATTATTGGGTCAATCATTGATTGATTATCAAATTAAAAATTAGGTAGCTATATAACTAGGGTGCTCTCAAGCACCTAAATTACAATCACTTCGTAGGTATCTTATTTCACAAACAATTAGACTTCCCTGCTTTGCAGACTCAATAACCATTATGTAAGTGTTCACGGCAAACATTAGGGCTGTGAGAATTCTAATACTTCCAATTTTCTTAGTTACCGGTAATAGATCTGTGTTCAATATTTAATTAGCAGAATAGAATTAGGATGACCAAATGAGCTTGCTGTTGCAATGATTAATCAAGTTCCATCATTGATTACTAAAATCACACCATATCAATACCTGATTCCGATTTGGACCTTACGACCTTCTGATACTGATGTAAGACACTCATGTCATATTTTATGTCTTTCATATTACCTTTTGCTGATCCAATCCTTCATTTTTTTCGAAACTATACAACAATTATTTAACAATTAATATATTAGTGGGTTTCAGCACACAGACAAAATTTTGTATATAGATAGTTTATATCATATGCGTACTATACGTATTTCATATGCTATATGCACTATATAACTATGTACTGTACGTACTATATGCTAAAAAAATTCAGACAACATATAAATGACACATTACTAATTATAACCTATTAAAACAAGAAAAATGTTTAGATCCTATAATAGGTTCCTTTTTTTCTATATTAAAGTTTGTTGATCGATCAAATATATACTTATTTGATCGATCAGTATTATCGATCATTGGTTGACCTATTGTTGCTTGAGCCTATTAATTGGTGCTCGATCATTGATCTAATTTGATCAATGATCGAGTATCATATAATCGAGTCAATTTACTAAGTTCAAGATCCAACACTGATTCTGGCGATACATAGTATATAACTTACTAACGCATGTCAATCTAGTTTCAAAGATACAAAGTGCACATACCAAAAGAAGTTGATTGTTTAAATCTCAAAAATACAAAGTACATGTAACTAACAAAAGTTGATTTTTTTAAAAAAATAAAAATAGATGACAGCTGATTATTAATTCATAATAATAGATCAAATTACGATTATGATAAATATATTATGATATTTAACATGAAATGATCATATGCCTCAATGATTAAAGATTCAAATAGTATCGTTAGAACTTTAAATTTTTCTTATAGTCTGATTACGTTTTTTGGATATAGCAAATCAAAAACGGCAAAGTGACAAAAACATTTTATTAGTATTGATAACTGATAACTATCAAATATCGATGGCATAATTCCCTTATTAGAAGTACAAGGACTTAAACAGTTTCATATATTGTAATAAAAGTAAGTACTAGTATTTTATTATTACTCAATATAAGATTTCATTCAATTAACAATACTAATCAAGTATAATTTCAAAAAAAGTATCCTATACTATTAGTTAATTACAACATATAAACGACATTTTTGACAATACAATTTACGAATACTGTATATTTCCTACAATATATCATTCAATATACATTATATATGCACATGTTATTCTGTGCTATCAAAATTACTATAACCCCTATCTGAATTGGAAAAATGAAAATCATTACTTCTACTAAAAAAGTTTTTTCAAAAAACAGGATAAGCAAAATCAAAAAAGTTGAAGCCTACCACATTTCATGTTATATAAGAAACATATATTAATCAAACTACTGTCACAGTTAAAATTTTAACACATGACTTAAATGTGAATTGGTAATACCAGAAGACTCCAGTTAGGAACACAGAAAAATTTATATATATATAGATATGAATAAAACGGAATTTTTAGTACAAAACAGTACAGTATAAAATAGAATTTTTGATAGCAACAAATTTTTGAACAAAATTAAGAGCAGTGTATGTTTAATTTGGACCAGGTAATATAATTAGGAACATCAAAAAGTTTCGAAAAGTTCAGAAGACATCAAGAAATATGAAATATAGGTGAGTTAGTTGGAAGATCGCAGAGTTATAAAGAGTGAGCTCTCTATTTGGAAAATGTGCACTTATAGAAAGATTTAATTATAACGCATAATAATAATTACTCTAAATAAATATATTTTATTGTGAAAAAAAAGGAGTACTTGCGGAGAATTGACTGTATAGATAAAATAGAAGTAAAATTTTATATCACTATAAAAAGGATTTTTTTACTATATCGGAATGAATTTTTTACAAATCAAACTGGTATTTTTTCATGTCCCTAACTCCAGTGGCCCAAGCTATCTGAAATTACAAGGTACTAAGTTGTGGCAGAGACTTAGAGATATCTGATGGTTGTTTTGTTGTATAAACTAGTTATTGTTGGCTCCTGGTTGTAAGATTGTGTACAACTTTGTGAACAAAGTTGTAAGCAGAATTGTAAGTAATATTGTGAGCAAAATTGTGGGTAAATAATTAGGTTTCTCAAATGTAAAAGTAGAAACCAAATGATGTAATAAATATAGTGCAGTAGTTCTTAATAACTGAAAATGTATTTAAACCTCAAGTTTTCATCTTAATAAAGTTCATCAAAAACTCAGACTTCACTATCTCTTGAATACGAATTAAAAAGAAACTGTCCTTTAATGAAAACTAAATTAATTGATAATCTGGCTGTCAATTAAAGAGTGAGAAATGTGGCATACTTTTATATAAATTTTTTTTTCTTACTAAGTTAACAATACATGTCCACTAATTGAAAGTTGTAGAGTTCATTGAGACGCATCTAATAGTAGTTAGTTCATCCAAATCGGCCTATTGGATGGTGAAATATTATCAAAAAACGATTGAGTGACTATATAAAAATCTGTAACAGAAATTACATATGAAAATTACTATAGGTGAAATGTGGCATGCTTCCATCTAAAACTTTTTCTTATTAAATTAATGATACATGCCCACTAATTGAAAGTTGTAAAGCTCATCGAGATGCATCTAATAGTAGTTAGATCATTCAAATTGGTCTAGTGAATGGCGAGATATTGTCAAAAAATGGTTAGCTAACTATATAAAATCTCTATGTAAACAATGTTTGTTTTACATAAAAATTTTATATAGTCAGCCAATCGTTTTTCGACAATATCTCAGCATCTACTAGGTTAATTTGGATAATCTAACCACTATTAGATGCGTCTCAATAAGCTCTACAGCTTTCAATTAGTGGGCATATATTGTTAATTTAGTAAGAAAAATGGTTTAAATGGAAGTACACCACATTTTACCTATAGTAATTTTTATATGTAGTTTCTGTCACAGATTTTTATAGTTGGCCAATCATTGTTCGACGATATTTCACTATCCACTAGGCCAATTTGGATGATCTAACCACTATTAGATGCGTTTCGATAAGCTCTACAACTTTTCAATTAGTGGATATGTATAGTTAATTTAGTAAGAAAAAATTTAGATGGAAGCATACCACATTTCGCCTATTCTTCAGTTGATAGGCGAATTATCAATTAAAGGTAGGGTGAACGTAAATTATTTATCATATAATTTTAGCGGTACAATGAGATTTATTTAGAAAATAAAAATATGCTACAAATAAAACTTTTTATAGTTGTTAAAATTAGCCAAAAATTTTATAATATATAGTACAAAATACTCTTTTTATAATAGTAAAATTTTAATAAATATAGTATTTGAAAAATTATACTTCTATATGTCGTAAAGTTTTTCTAAGTTGGCTCAAATTTTCTTTAGTTACACAAAAATTATTAATTCTAATTGATTAAATCTATGTTGTTTACAATTGTGATTGGTCGATCACCTGATTTCATATGATCACAATGTAATCACTATTAAAAATGATCTACGTTCACTCTACCTTTAAGTTGCGACTAGAACTAAACTGTGCGATCATGCACATTGCTTTCCCAACTAGTCGTAATACTACCTCAGTATCGCTATAAAAATTTTACTATCATGTGATTATTTATAGTAAATTGGCCAATAATTAAATATAATTTTGTGTAATATAACATGATCAGGAAGATTCAAACAAATTTTCGTTTTATTAAAAATCACTTATTTTAGTCTTATTTCACAAAAATAAACTTAAGAAACCACTTTTTGCGCATTAGCAAAAAGTTTTTTCCAAGCGATTTTACTATCAAGGCCCTTAAAAACTAATCTTAACTCTAATCCTAATTCTAATTTAAAAAACTTCCAAAAATTTTTACTATCATGTAACAGTAAAATTTTTATGAGAAGATGTATAAATCATACAAAAATATACAATCTAAAATTTTTGAGTAGCGATTTAACTCCGGTCGATTTCTCTATTTATCAGATTAGAGGTTGGAACCGGTTTTAATAATTCGGGTTTATCACGTGAATTTTGTGATATTTTAGAATTTATTAAAATTTAATTGGATTAAATTCTAAAATATCACAAAATTCACGTGATAAACCCGAATTATTAAAACTGGTTCCAACCTCTATATCAGATAATGCAAATATACTAATTTGAATTTTAAGCAATATTTATTCATTTATTAGCAAGAATATTAAGAATTTGGCATCGGTTAGAATTTTAACCACTCAGTCAAACCGCTTAGACCGGCTAATATCAGTCACGGTCATAACCTGACCATAGTGAGTATAGAGAAACAAATTAGGAAAGGGTGAATAGTAAAAATAGTAATAAATATAGAATGATACAAAGATGATTGAAGATATAATCAATTTAATAATAATATAGAAAAAAATGATGATCATAATAAGACAAGAGTAGAATAAGTTAATATCATAATATTAGAGCGTAAAAATATTTCAATAGTATACCGGACCCAAAGCTTGTACATAGTTTGTTATTCATATTACACTATATAGTTTCAAAGAACTAATTAAAAACATAGTACGCTCAGCAAGATTTAGAATGGGTCAACCTACTAGTTTTTTTGGATATTTAATTCTAGGTGCCTCTTAAAAGTGCTAGTCATATACAACGTTTTCTAATCAGCTACCGAGAATCACATACTCCTATACAGTGCATAAGAGAACTCTTAATAATACTAACAGGGATATTATTTACTTTTTTTGTATTTAATCAATGACTGGTCAAAGAAATTAAATCTATCACACTATAGAAATAAAACTGAATTACTTATATCTGATATACACATGAACTAATATAGAATTCTAAAGTCACAAGTTTCAATCATCCAATAAGATCTTCAGATTTGCATATACTTAACTCTCTAGTAAACCATATACTTCATACTTTGTACTATATTTCTAGTATAATAACACCCAAAAAACTTGCATCTAATCTGTTCTTCTAGAACTGACTAATCCAAAATAGAAAACAAACTAATTATACCTAGATCTGCAATAAAGTCATACAATAATGAATGCTCTATTATATTGACGAGCTTATCATTTTTTTTGATTTTTTTTTTTTTTTAAGTTTAGAGGCCGTGTGCTATGGCCGGGATTTTATTATGAGTTATAGTGACGTAATATTTGTTACATGAATGAGGATACAACTAGCCACACGTGCACTTTTGGTGCCTAATTTAAGTAGTCCGCCCAAAGGTTCTACACTAGCTGCCATACCTACAACCCAACTACATGAATTGTCTATTTAAACCCTTTGGTTCATGGTCCTCCTATTACTACCGACGCACTACATTTAATGCAGATATTGTGGGCCACAACCCTTTTAAATTCGACGACCTAAGGGCTACTTTACCCTCGCACAAGAGCTTACCGGAACAAATTTCATGTCCCATACATGTACTATTGCCCGGATTTGGTAACCGAGGCTACCTGCCCTTATTAGGTTCGTTCCGATCGTAGTATCCGCCTTCTCTGGTGCATACCGTAGGACCGATTTTCACTACCTCCTAACTCGGGTCTTGCCAAACGGGTTCTTGTGGGTTTTTTCCGGTTCCCTGGATTTGTGATGTAACATATACATCATTGCGCTCGCAGGCTCCCATTCAAGATGGTGGAACCAAGGTTACAGGTTTAGCACCCAACCGCTCATAAGCCACAATCACCGGACGCAGATTTAACTTCAAAACGTCGCCAGTGGGATTCGAACTGTCAACCTGCCGCTTGGGGGTGACACCTTGACCACTTCTCTAAGGCGCCACACCCTTGACGAGCTTATCATTTTTAGAGTTATTTTTATTTGTTATATAAATTCAATAATGACAATATCATATGCTGTATTTGTATTATTAATTTTAGTTTACTATATATCGTTCATGTGAGTTTTTTTTTTTTGTACTCATATTTATGGTTGCTAATAAGTGATTGAGATATTATGTGTAGGAAAATTAAATATTAATACAATCGAAAATTATCAAATATCGATTATGTAGTGTTTGGACCTGTTCAATCCAGGTGACCCATTGGGCTGATCCGAGTAGGCTGACGAGTAGGGTTCAAGGCACGGTAAAAAAATCGGGCATGCCTTTATGGGCATGCCTTGGGTCACGGCATGCCCAGTATGCCCATAGGCAGTATTGTCACTTGGACGTGTCCATACTATGTTTTTTGTCCAACGTCCAAGATTGTCCAAAATCGTTCAAGCCTATGTCTTATATTTAACTAATCAATAAAGTAATTTAAAAAAATATATAATTATATATTTTTTTAGATGCTGAACTCATTGGTGAAAAAATTAAAATAGATTATTTTAATAAAATTTTAAGTAATTTTAATTTGAAAAAATGTCCAAAATGTCCAAAAAGTGTCCAAGTGACAACACTGCCTATAGGGCATGCCCTATTTAGATCGTGTGCGATCATATGACAATCAACTAATCAAATTCTATGTTGCAAGTTCAACAAACGCTATATAATGCTATTAGCTATAGAATAAAAAATACAGAAATATGTTCCCATTTTCCATTTGTAAATTACTACAATAACATTAGACATCTGCTTAGTTATATAATGAATATGGGTATGTAAATTTCTTTAAATTATAAGTTTATGTTTGATCCCGTTTTTATATTTATTCTCATTAGGATGCAGATTTTAAAAAGCAAATTTCAAAAAAGTGGGCTATATTTATTTGAGAAAACAGTACAAAGTAATATTCAAAATTTTTTTTGTCTATTAATATATAATTAATATAAATTATTGCTTTGTGAATATGTATGAAGGAGGCTTGGCATTATATACTTTAGAAGATAAGTTTTTTTTCTCAATCAAGCTCAATCTCAATCTACCTGAAATGATCGATTATTTTTTTTAAATTTTAAAACAAGTTGTATAAATGCATACTTCAATAAGTATTCACAATTACTTTCAATAATCACTTTATTTGTACAAAATTATGTGTAAGGTGAGATAATAACTTAGTCGAAAATTTTTAATTATAATTATGATTTATATTTGGCCCAAATTTGTGTCTTGAAATAATGCCCATGGTCGTTTTTTAGTATAAATAAGGTATCTATTGTTTTTTTTAAAAAAAAAAAATTCTGAATAGAGTTTATTTATTATTTTTTTTTTAAATGGTATTCGGCTTAACTAATATACTTGCCTTTAACTTATCCTGAATTTATAGGCAAGCATCCACTCAATAGGCTGGTATTATTCAAGATTTTAGCACATTATTAGTAAGTCTATTTGATTAAAGGATGATGGGCTAATATTGCACAATACCGGCATAGGGTTCTTTATTTTAATGAATTTTACTTGGAAAATTTAGGATCTTTATATAGTAAATGATTATTCATATGATATTTAGCGAAAATTCTTTTAACTTGCAATGAAATGGTAACGTTTATTATAGGAATGAAGTATATATATTGGGTTCCGATTTTAAAAAATACAGTACATATCTGCGGATTTTTGGAATTAGCCCTTTTTTAGGGTTCCAAATTTTATATCGGCTGATCATTTTATACCCTAAATTAGCGATCATCTGATTATTTATTACCCAAATTGTCTAATAATTAGTTATTAAAAAAACAAAATTTTATATATATTAAAGCACGTCAAACCAATCACCCGTCCTCAAAACCAATCACCAAAACCAATCATAGCAATCTTTACTTTACTTTAGTAAGTAAATATATTTAAAAGCTATGAACGCTTTACTTCTTCACAATAATAAACTGTGATCTATTAATTTATGTGCCTAGTTATTGAAGGCGTTTTCGGTGCTTTGATCACAGTTAAAATGTATTGAAAATAAGGGCTTTTAATTAGGGGAAGTATTATAGTTTATGCAGTTTTGTTATAGATCTTTGTTATATGTAAATCAGTGATAGAGACAACCGCTTATTATTTTTTGCATTTGGAAATTTTCGGTGGCATCTAACAAACCACTTAGAATTGACAAACGCTAATAGAGATTTTTTATTTAGATCTGGCATAGCACTACATAAGTGTAATACTTGAGCACAGCTCAATCGCTAGAAAATTTCACTGAGGTTTATAATTGAGAACGTCTTGAATTAAAGGGTCAATTATGTTTAGTAAACTATTTAGTTTTATAAATATTTGCTGTCGTATATTTTTATTTAATTTATTATAGCTGAGTGAAGTAGTTTACCAGAGCTAAGCAGAGCAAAGTCAAAAATATTCAACTGAAGCTAGGTAGCGAAGTGAAAGCCTTTTAAGCCTTACTTTATAGAATTTCAGAAATGTCCGGCTTCACTTGGTTTGCAGAAGCAAAATAAAAGACTTCCAAGTCTTACTTTACAGAATTTTAGGAATTTCTGGCTCAATTAGTTGACTAAAGCTGGGTAGCGAAGTTAAAGCCTTACCTTACTGAATTTCAGGAACATCCGACTTCACTTTGGTTTGCAGAAGCAAAATAAAAGCTTCTAAGTCTTGCTCTACTGAATACTAAAGCCGAGAGAAGTGAAGTGAAAACTTTCAATTTTTACTCTGCTGAATTTCAGGAATGTTTGGGCTCGGTTCAACTAATTTTGATTTAGGTTCTAAATCCAAAAATTGAACTTGATTTCTGGATATTGAAATCTTGGTTTAAGGTATAGTAGTTGATTTTTAGTAAAATAGTCAGATCTCTCTAAGTGCCACACTTAATAACGTACATTTGGAAAATAATTAGAATAAGTATATTTATAGAGGTCAAGTATATATATGGGCCAGAATTTAAATTTAGGTGTGCGTTTAGAGAGGGTGTTTACTTGGAGAAGTCTGACTATATTAACTGACTTTTTTATAGTACCTGGGTTATTAGGAA
>QKWP01001345.1:36169-46247 GCA_003550325.1 Gigaspora rosea | reverse complement strand
AAAAAAAAAAAAAAAAAAAAATAGAGAGAAAAGAAAGAAAAAAACCCGAAAAATGATTTGTGATTTGTAGTAAGCTAAACTTTATGAAATACCAACTTTAGTTTGAAAAAATAGTATAGAAGTATAATAAGAACCTGGGAATAAATCAGTTATTATCTACAAAATGGACATAACTGAAATCAATCCCAGATCAGATGATCGGATAATAACGGAAGGCCACTGGCTGCTTCGCAACCAGTGTGCCATTCTGTCATTATCTGATCATCTGATCTGGAATTGATTTTTGGTTATTGCCCACTTCGTGAACAATAACATATACTTATTTATTATCAGAATAATTTAATAAAAATTTAAGTGGTAAATATACGAATAATAGAATTGAAAGTTAGGCATTTGCTAAATTTTTAAGAGTAATTTAAGGATTTAGAGCTTTTTATTTTATCATAACTTAATATATATATAGGGATATAAAAAGTTCAGTCTGCTCTGACTTGACTTTAAGAAATGGGTTTTAATTTAGACTTGGTCCCAAGTTTGATTTGGGACTGAGTACATGCGATATTATATCATATGTACATAATAAAAGTATATGCGCTTTACATGCATAACTGATCGTTCATTGTAGCATGATATCTAATATTGTAATGTTGTGAGTTGAACTTTTCATATCTCCTAGTTATATATAATAAATAGAAAAATATTATTAATGATTTTTAGCCAATGATTTGATTGCATATCACATGATTAGGGCATGCCTATTAGCCTCTTGGCATGCCCATAGGCATGCCCGTGCCTTTGTGCCTTGTAGGGTTCTGCAATTTGATTTGATATTCAAATATTTGAATCAAATATTTGATCTAATTTAAATTCAAATTTGACTATATTTGATTTGATCAAATTCAAATATGGCCAAATTTGATTTGATTTGACAAATATTTGATTTGATTTGAAAATTACTATTAAAAATTCAAATTCAAATCAAATTCAAATTCAAATATTTGAATCAAATCAAATTCAAATCAGGATCAATTTGATTTGATCAAATTCAAATTGATCCAATATTTGATTTGATTTGAATTTGAGGAACTCTAGTTCCTTGAACCCTACTGACGGGTATTCCTAGCCAATCGCTGATGTTTTGTTTACATTGGATAAAATAGGATGTGTTAACCTATTTTATCTGATGTAAACAAACATTAGCATTGGCTAGGAATGCCCATCAGTTTACTTAGATCAGCCCGACAGGTCACTTGAGTTGAACGAGTCCAAACACTATGATTACATAACTTACTTATTAGACTTAAACAGTTTTATATATCATGATAAAAGTAAGAATTTATTATTACTTGACATAGAATTATATTTCAAATCAGATTACACATACATAAATAAGCAATACTAATAAGGTATAATTTTAAAAAAAATTATTTTATACTACTGACTAATTAAAATGTTAATAACATTTTTGACAAGTTTGTACATTAAAATTAATAACAACATCATTATGTATATATTTTCCAATTTATCACGTCATTATTCTATATTGTAAAAATTACTATAGCTCTACTAAAATTGGAAAAATGAAACTATTACTCATACTAAAAAAAGGATTTTTCAAAAATCAGCATAGCGAACATCAAAAAAGATAAATAGAAACCATCCTTCACACATTTCATATTACACAAGAAACGTGATCGTACTGGTAAAATATCATACTAAAAAATCGAGTACTAAAAAAATACTGAAATTAGGGCAATTATTATGAAATTCGAAATAGGCTAAAAAATTCTAATACTAATCCAACTAGATGATTTTATGAAAATAGCAATATTCATAAAAAAAGATATTCATAAATCATAAAATTCAAATTAGCAATTTATAAGGGTGTGATGACTTAGGGAAGTTGTTAAGTTGTCACCCCCCAAGCGATAGGTCTAGAGTTCAAATCCCACTGGAGACGATTTAACAAAATAGGCCTGTGTACCGGTAACATTTATTCAACGATCGGTTGGGTACATTACCTGTAGTTCTTGGTTACCATCTTGAATGGGAGCTTTCGGGCGAAGTTGTATTTCGTGATACAGACAAATCCAAAAAACTAGAATAATTGAAACCTGTTTGGCAAGACCCGAGTAAGGAGGTAGTGAAGATCTTTGACAATACTGCGCATACCAGAATTTGAGACCGAAGAACTGGACGAACACCCTGGGGCAAGTGGGGCACCAACCTGGTCACCGGAGACGTACCAGAGGAAAGGTCCTATGCTACAAAATTAGGAACCAAGGGAAGTTAACCAAAAAGGCACCTAAAGCTGAAGTACAACAACCCATTCGGGCTAACTAGTTTGGTAGTTTGGGAGGGATCGGTTATAGGACTAGTTGATATAGGTATTGGGATCGGAATGAACCTTGCAAGGGCAAGGATACTGTGCAGTTTAATGGTTAGCCCTGACTGCTAGTGGTAGTCTCGGCCATTGCAAAGATATTCAATACCTAATCTAAAAATGTGTAGGACATAGAAAGATTAGAGGTATATATACTACACCCTCCCTAGGGTAATCTGGCAGTTAAAATGCTACTAGATTACCTATAGAATTAGGGGCAAGTAGTATAGCAAATGTCGATCTGGGTGGTCTTCAATTGAAGCAGCACGAGGTTATATATAGGTATGATTGTGGTGGGTAATACAGGACTTTGGACACCAGAGAGTTTAAATGTGTAATCTCCTAGTTAGTTTACAGGTACGGCTTATAGTTTAGAACCTTCTGTTTGACTACTTAAAATAGGCAACCAAAAGTTGCACTTGTGGCTATATGTACTCTCATTAACCAAGAATGTATTATCTAAAAACCTAATAAAAATCTGCTTGCATGTGACATTGCATTAAAAAAAAAAATTAGTGATTTATATAAATATATTTAAAATTTTACCTGTTATATAATACCACCTACTCGAACTTATATTCTTATAATTAATTTGATTAATCTTTGATTAAATTAAAAAAACAAATACTATTCTAAAAAAAATCAAGTACTAAAAATTCCAAAACCAAATACTAGAAAAGCAAATATTACAAAATTTAAAACATACTAAAAAAATTCTGATACTATAATTTCAGAATTAGTCTGATTTGATAATTTTTAAAAATATTAAAAAAAATAATTAACCAAAATAGTTTTTGTACAAGAATTTTTTTTAAAATCCCTACTGGAAATTAAAGTATTATGGTAAAGGTAAAATTTTTTTAAAATTAAAAAAAATGAAAATTGGTATTTATCAAAACTTATATTAGTAATAATTATATCAGAATTTCAGTTATTTTGAATTTTACAATGTTTTAGTCTTTTTAAATATTCAATTTAAAATATTATAATATAAGTACATGATTTTTTAGCAATAAATATTTATAAATATTACAAATTCACTATATACTAAAAAAATTTATAATGCAATTTTTATTAAATTAAATTATAATAATTTCATGAAAAGTTAATTTTTGTTTTCTCTTTTATAATCATAAAAAGAAAAAACTGATTATAATTAATTTGTTTATAAAAATAAACCTAAATAAATGTAATAAAAAGATATTTTGTTCATCAAGAATTTGAAAATTTGAAAATGAAATGGGTGTTTAGAGACTTCTATAAATAACTAAAGATAAATAAATCAAAAAATGAAATAAAGTTAATACATAATTTATTTGAAAATAATACATTATTTATTTCTGTCAAAATTATAAATTAAATAATTGAAATTAAAAACAAAGAATCATTTATTTTTTTGATTTATAATTAACATAGTAAAATGCTATTTATTTTCAAAATGTACACTTATAAAAAAATCAACTTTTATTTCTTATATCTACTTTATATTTTTAATATTAAATTAACTAAGATATAAGGGAGTTGGGGGTATAGTGGCCAAGTTAAAGTTTCTACTAACAAAACTTCCCATTAAACCTTTCGATTTTTTATAAAGCAATTACTATTCAAACTAGGTTCAATATAGAATAAAATAACGTAAAAAAGATCTTCATACAATAGACATTTTGGGGTATAAATGATCAGTACACAAATAATACAAAATCAGATTTTTGAGGGGAGTATTGTGACCAATTTAAAATTTACACAAAAAAAATTTTTTTTATTGTGTTTAGCCGCATTTCAATGGAATAAACTACTCACCCTTGTAGAAAATAACAGTTTTTGTCAAAAATTTTTAATATTTAATAGGTTATTTGTTGTTTATTTATTCTTTTACGGCATTAAGCGAAAGGACGGCTTAGCCTGTGAAATACTTTTTTTTCACTTATACTGGTTTTTTCTTTTTACGCTCTTCCTTTTCTTGTTTTTTACGCTCTCGTTCTTCTCTTTTTTGACTAGCTATTTCCTTTTTTCGATTAGCTTCTTCGATCTTTTTATTCGCTTTTTCGTTCGCAGCTTTTAATTCTTGCCAACTTTCTTCGGAAGTAAGGAGCCGCGCAAAAGGAAAAATTTTTCGTTTTTTAGAGGCAGGTGATTCTGAATCGTGTGGATCTAAAGAAGATTCAGCATGTGAAACTCGAGAAACTGGGTATTTGAGGGCAGAGCGCAGAGAACACATTTCGGGATTCTTATAAGTGTCTAATTCTTCGTTAATCGCTATAAACTGACTTTTCAACATTTCATTTTTATTCTTTAAAAAAATATTTTTACTTTGAAGAAATTCATTTTCTTTTTCTAACAGGAAGGCATTCGAACGAGTAAAGCGAAATGGAAGGGTAGATGATTGTAAAAACGATTTAGAAGACGGTTGCAAAACTAATTCAGAAGACGATTGCGAAAACGATTCAAAAGGTTGTCTATTTAAAGAAATAAAGGTGATGCAAACTGTTGTTGTACAGGAAGTTGGCCATTCAAAGGTACAATATCAAATTGTTCTGTTATTAAAGTGGGGTTCAAGTGGTCTGAACTAATAGCTTTGGGATTGATTGGCCAAATTCCTGTATTTTTGTAGGCATTACAAATGGCCGACGGAGTATAGGTTTCGAGAAAAGCTGGGCTGAAAACTCTTGTGAAAGTATGCTTTGCTACAACCTTGCCATTATTTTTATTTTTATATTTATCGCATTCTTTAGCATACTCATTTTTTAATTTAGCAAAAGGAAGTTCAGAGGGCTATAAAACATGCGTCATATGGGGTGGAAGCGCATAAAGAAGAATTCCGTTGTTACGGCAGAAATCAACACTCGAGTAGCTTATGTGGCTTTTGTGCCCATCAAGCATTAGTAAAACTGGACGAATAGGTGGGATCGAGTTGTTAAAATGAGTAAGGTACATTTGGAAAAGGTCCTCACGCATGTACCCAGTAGCTGTAACACCATTACGGTTCCTTGAGGTGCCCCGTCCAATAAACCAGGAATTACACGAATGCTCTTATAAATGATTAAAGGAGGAATATACGACCTGGTGTCTGAAATCGTAGGGGCAACAGAAATATGTTTGTGTGAATTTCCATGCGCAACTTTATGGATTTGACAGGCACCTTTTTTCGAGATGACCTTTTCCAACTTGGGCACAAGAACAAATCCAGTTTCATTCATGTTCCATATTTGCATAGGGGTAAGTGAATTTTCATCAATTATTTGTTTAAGCTTATCAAAATGGTTCTTAACGATAACTGCATTTGCTCTTTGTGCCTGAGTTTCAAACAATTTTTGGGGAACTCGAAATGAAAGCTCAGAGTGGTCTTTCATAAAATGGGTCCACCAGTCTCGACCCGGTCCATTATCACCAAATAGATGCGGCCTTTTGTTGTTTCGCATAATTTCCATTACATTATGGTTAACACCGGACCGGGTTAGACCAAACCTGAGCTTTTGCATATTAATGCAATACCCGACGAGTTGGTTTTCTTCATGCACTGTTAAAACTGTAGATGGGCCCCTGTGATCAGAAGGACTATCATTTTCTATTGCACGGCGTAGAGTGGTTCTGGGAATATCATAGGCTTTTGCTAGGCTATTTGCACTGACGCGCTTATTAGGAGGCATCCATAAATAACGTTATGTACCCTCATAGTAGCACTGGACCCCCCTCTACTATATAAAAAAATTTTTCAAGATCCGTATGTTTATATATATAATTTTACAAAAACTTGAATATATTGTGACACAGTGCTCTGGTTTGGATGATTTAGGTACCATTAGATTCGTCTCAGTGAGACGAATCCAATGATACCAAAATCATTTCATTGGATTACTGGATCAATAGTTATTCACAAAAAACTATTGATTTTTTTGTAATTTTATAAGAAAACATAATAACCAATAGTATTTGGCCAATAAAATTGATCCAGTGATCCAAATGAAATGAAACTGGTACCATTCGACTCCCCTCACTGAGACGAATCGAATGGTACCAAAATCATCAAATTTGGACCACTGGTTCAAGTTTTAGTCAATTTTTTCTAAATTGACTCCCCCTACTTATTGAGAAAAACGTTATCGTTCGTCCAACCCCCTCTTGTATAACGTTATTTATGGATGCTCCCTTATTATTGGAATTATTTTTGTATTCATTAAGTGCCACAAGAATTGCTTTACGTCAAATATCTTCAAGCTCAAGTTTGTTATTATTAGAAATCTTTGGCATTTTGTTTAACTCTATTAAGAAATAAAGTAACGTGTGAATATATAAAATCTAGAGTAATAAGTTACGTTGAAATTAAATTAATAGCAATTAAAGTAAATTGGATTATTCGATTAGCTTTTAATACCTTTTAAACTTGTGAATATAAAAAGCGACTGTTGTAACTTGTATTATTATACAATTGACGATGCAGTGAAACGCGATTATGTAAGGTGATACATTTTATTTTGTCAATGGTAAAGTATTATAGTATCGTATGCGGGCTATAAAAACTTTAAAAGGGAATGTTGAAATTTTTAATTAATGTTGGAGTTAGAAATTTACTTTTAAATAACACATAATGATCATTTTTATTTGTTGTCGCGTCAAAATTTGTTCGTGAAGTCCCTGATCAAAATTTTACATAGCGATAGGTATTTGTTTTTACTGTTTATTGATATTCGTTTGTCTCTATAGATTAATAGGAATATTGCTAGAAAAAACTTTTGATGCTTTAAACTTGAGCAGAATTTAAAGAATTTTAGTTTTGCCGCAAGTATAAGAACAGATTACTATACAATACTTTCATTTCTATTAATTATAAGCTATTGAAATTTCACAAAATACGGAATTATGTGAAATTTATCATTATGGATAACTTTTTTTAATGCGCGAAGGCAATTAACTTAGCACAAAATCTTTTTTAATTGTATCACAATTAATCTTTATTAAGACCTTAAAATATGAATTTTTAAAATTGGCTTGTATGACAATATTTTATGATCTAGTGATCAAATCTGGATGAATTTTATACCATTCGATTCATCTCATCGAGATGAATTGAATGGTATAAAATTTATCCAGATCTGATTACTAGATCGCAAGATATGCCGCTTGGCCACAATATCTCCCTGGCAACAATATCCCAACTCTCTTATGTTCAGAATAGTAAAGTTTATACTAGTAACTCATAATAATAATTCTAAAACAAACTAACTTACCCTAACTAATTATTGGAATAGCAAACAAGTTTAATATAAAAATTTTACAGTAATTCATAGAAACCATAATAATTTTAATACAAATTTAATCTTAAAACATATTATCTGTTGGATAGGTTTGTAACCAAATTTCTTAAATAATTTATGATAAAATTACAATAATTTTAACTTAACTTTTTTATTATTACTAAGTTTTGCATTAATTTTTTATATAAACCACAATAGCTAATTCTATAATTATATATATATTATTGGTTTTGTAGTAAATTTTTTATAGTAAAACTATATAAACCACAATAGCTAATTCATAATAATGAGTAAGTTTTGTAATAAAATTTTTTATAATAACTTTTAACGCAAATTGTTTTATATTCTGCAGTTACAAGATTTTTGTAACAAGATTTTTTAGTAATTCATAATAGAAATCACTATTTCAATCTAAATTAACAACCTTAATTATATATTATGAGCAAGTAAGTTTGTAACAGAATATTTTATAGTAATAAATGTCGCGGCTAATGCTGAAATCAGATGATGATAAAATCCACATGACCCGTAACCGTACATCATATCTGTCAGTTTCTGAATATTATATCGTGTAATATGATAATCAAAAAAAAAACACTTACCACAAGAAAAGCGATGTTCACCACTCAAAAAAAGTCCAAGCCCAACCACCCACTCAAGAAGCAATAGACGTCCACCACCACACCTGCAAAAAAAAAGCCTTTAAGTTTCGTCAAGGTTTTTTTTTTTTTAACATGCCGGCAATTCCCAAAATCCCCGAAACAGTAGGAAAGTATCAGAAAATAGTTGAATATTTGCAGTCAGAAACTGTTCTGAATAGCATTCAAGAGAGCCCCGTCGCAAGCACTGTGAGATCCAACTTCATTCGCCGCTGCAAAAAATTTAAAGTCAACGAAAATGGAATTCTTTACATTAAACCGGTCGTAAAGAATGGTGTAGTCAAATCAGGAAAACGCCATATAATTCCCAAATATGATATAGAGATGCGTGCTGTAATTTTGCAACGCTTTTATGATCAGGCCAATCACCACGAATACTATAAGACTTTTTCTGCAATTTCAGAAAAACACATTGAAATCACACAGGAAAAGGTAAAAGGATACGTGAATGAATGTCCTGCCTGTGCTGTAAATACGTCCATTAAAGAAAAAATTGATGTAATATCTGTAGTGTCGATGGGTCCTTGGCAGCATGTCCAAATCGACTTGGTCGATTTTCGCGATTTTGCTAAAAAGAATGACGATTTTTCGTGGCTGCTTACTTGTGTCTGTGTTTTTTCTAAATTTCTTGTTGCTGTTCCAATTAAAAATAAGGAAGCAGGAACGGTTGCGGCACACCTTCTTAAGGAAGTTTTTAAGATCCTTGGGCCTCCTGTGGTCCTTCAAAGTGACAATGGTAAGGAATTTGTTGCAAATTTAACTACAGAAATTTGTGGGACCTGAACATTACAATGAGACACAGTCGACCCCGGCACCCATAGTCACAAGGACAAATCAAGCGACTTAATCAGACTGTGGGCTGGTTTCACTAAATTGCTCTGGGATCAAGATAATCAACTTCAACGAAAAGACTGGATCAATGTGATTGATGTATTCGTTTCTTCGTATAACTCCACGGTCCACATGGCGCACGGTTGAACACCACATAAAGTACTCTTCGGGTGGAAAATGTATTGCGTCTATGATACTCCCAGTTTGTATAAATAGGGTTAGGTTAGATTAGATAGGGTTATAGGGTTAGGTTAGGTTAAATAGGATTAGGGTTGGGTTAGATTAGTTTAGATAGGGTTAGAGTTAAAATCGGGTTCGAATAGGGTTAAAGGCCCCTAACCTTATTCGAACCCTTTTTTAATTTTTTTAGTTTTATAATTTTTTTATTTGTGTTTGTTTTTTTTTTTTTTTTTTTTTTTTTAGTTATTTTTTTGAATTTTTTTTTTTATTTCATTTCAGAAACCACCACTACTGAGACTCTCATCACCGAAACCACCACTACTGAAACCACAACCACCGAGATCACCACCACCAAAACTACCACCACCAAAACTACCACTACCGAAACCACCACTACTGAAACCACTACCGCCGAAACCTTTGAATCCGCTACTGTTGAGTCCAAAGCTATGGAAGAATATATATTGCGAATATTGGAACTTCATGAATCCATAAATACATCGCTTGGGAAATATCATGCAAGGATATATTGGCAGGGTTATACATGTTGGCAAAATCCCGACTTACTATAGTTTGGGATTTGTCCGTCATCCCAAATCCCAAATCCCAAATTCTAGTATAACTAATATCTCAAAAACTTTATTAATAATCTTTATTTAAACAAATCATATATATTCTTATAGTTATAAATAATATATTTACAAAATATTAAGATTATTTATTTGATTTAATCTTTTATAAATAGCAATTGTTTTTTTATTATTTGGAATTTG
>QKWP01001345.1:0-34214 GCA_003550325.1 Gigaspora rosea | reverse complement strand
AAAAAAAAATCATAAAATTTTATGCAATACTTTTTAAAATAATTAAAATTATTTAATTTTTTGCAATTTTCATAATTGCTAAAACAATAATTGTTAAAAATCAATTAAAATAATATCTATGTAGTAAAAGTTATTTTTTTATTAAGTTAACTAAATTTCAAAATTAAGTAAAAATTATTCAGCATAACAAATTACATATAACTTTAAATTTTTATAAAATTTGAAGAAATATTAAGTTAGTTATTACTTTTAAATATTAGAATTAAATTACTAAATTAAAATTAGCAAATTACTAAATATAGAGGTCGGCTAAAGCGGAGTGAAATTTGGTTAGGGTTAGGGTTACCTTTTTGATGCAATTATTGTTAGAAGGTTATATAGATATCAATAATGTAATTTATGCAGTGTGTCGATCATATATTGAATTAACTCCGCTTTAGTCGACCTCTAAATATAGTAATTTTATTACTATATATAGAAATTAATAAATAAATTTTTAAAATTATAAAACTTTTAGAATATATACAATTTGGTATGCTAAGTAAATTTGTTTAAAAAAAATTGCTAGTTTACTTCATAAAAAATTAAGTTTATATATTACAATATTTAGTAATTCAAGTTATTATTAAAATATAATAAAATTTAGCAAATCGCAATAATTTAAAAAACTAAAATTTACTAAAATTTGATTATTTTAAAAACTGTAGCATTAAATTTTTTAAACTTTTTTTTATTTAAATGATATAGATTTAAAGAATTTATAGTATTATTTTTAGCTTAATATTTTATTTATTTATCTCTATATAAATTTTTAAAAAGTGTCCACAATATTTTGGTAGGCCACTGTATATAATAGACCATATAACTGATAACTATTATTTTTAATTAAAGTATTTAAAATAATTTATTTATCTTTTTTTATTTTTTTATTTGTGCTAATTTAACTCTTGCCAATATATTTAATTCAATAAATTAAGGTTATTTGAATTGATATAATAAAATACTATTAATTTGAACCAAAATTCAAAATAATGCTCCTATGCTTTATTTAGTAATATATGTGTTAGTTTTTGGACAATTATTTCAAAATATAGATTTTAAATTTTGGTCTTTGCCAAAGATGCCAATAGCATTTTATTTATACTTGTAATAAATAAAATTATTTATAATACAACTTAAATATTTATAAATCTGAAATTATTTTATTTAATCAGCTATTACTTTCATGCTTTCTATAATACAAAGCATAAAAGTTTTTAAATACAAATTACTATATATTAGAAAACCTATATGCAATAAAGAACTCCAAACCTTAGATCAAATTATAAGCAATTCTCTCAAGTAATCTATCATACCAGATTTAACTACTAACACTAGTAAGGCCAGACCAAGTTGATTATATGTTTTACATTACTTTCCCCTTTCTTTCGAGAAGGGAGGTAGAAAAGATGGTTCATATAATAAAATTTTAAAAAACTTTCTTTTAAAAAAAAATTTTTTCTAAATTTTTTTATGACTGTATAAAAATTTACTAAAATATCCTGTATCTTTATATATATTTATCAAAATTTTTTTTTATTATAAGAGAGAGGGAACTCTAAGGTAGGGTAGTAAAACACATAATTAACTTGGTCTGGCCTAACCACATACTAGTGATTTGAACCAGGTACCAAATCCTTAATTGGTTAACCAAACAGGCTCAACCGATTCTAATCGGGTTAACCGGAATAATTTCGGGTAACTCGGTTGACCTGAGTTATTCGGTTTAGCTAGGTCAACCGGATAAAAATATCAACTGGGCAACCGAGTTAAACAAATCAAAAAAGGACAGTATGACCAGAAAAAAAAGTTAATTGGATCAAATATATAATGAGTTGTTCAATTTATGACATTTACTACGTATTTAACTTTATTTGCATTCATTATTTACTGTTTAATTTCATTTAATTTACTACAGTATGTATAGGAAATAGAGCATGTATATCAGAGAATTTGTGGTATATATATTTAATATGTAGTGATTCGACTTAGTCATCTTAGTTGATTGTTAAATATCAGCTTAGTTGAGTCGATAGATTTATGTTGACTACAATCACTAGTCACGAATCCATCTTCTTCTACTATTTCAATATTTCTAAATTCATTATAGTAAATAGAATTCTTATTAATACTGTAATAAAAAATTATCGCTCTTTTCAATTTAGTTTGATTGATAATCATTTGTAATTTTTGAGTCTGTGATTACAGTATAGTAGTCACTCGTATATTTCCCTTTTGTCGCTAAATAAGTTTCAAAAAACATGAAAATTATAAGGGGCTATATACATTGTATTCATGGACTCACGGAACTCAAAAAAATTACGATGATTGTTGATTCAACTAAGTCGAAAAGAGCGATAAATTAATAAAAAAACTACCTGATGCCAACTTTTTCACTCCAATCAAACAATTAGAAGATTTTTTATACTATTCGATTGCATTGTTGTTATTTTTTTCAGCTCCTACTCCGAATTGATACCAATAATCATTCTACAAGTGTTTCCCAAGTCTGCAGATCTTTTATAAAGTTATAAGTCTTGCGTTTCTCCTTTTTGACACCGATTCTATCCTGATGGCATACACCTATGTTAAATAATCATCATAATCAGCAATGGTCGCAAATTTTGAAAATATTCCCTACCTTATATTCATCCTTTTCAACTCTAATTCCTTCTTTTAACAGACACCAATATTGTATGTTCTATGGCATTATATATATTGGAAACTTTCTGATAATTTTCAAACGCTTTATATTCGTCCTTTTCAACTCTGTTGTAATAAAAACCAATGTAAATGCGACAAATACCAAGTAGATTTTTTTTTACAAAATGACCGATTAGATACAGATCAACGGGCAACTGATTATCAACTAGTTGTACTGGGTCAACTGGTTGTGCCGGGTCAACTGATTAAGAATTTACTCAACCGGTTAACCGAGTTTTGCTTAGTTCAGTTCGGTTACCCGATTATAGCATAATCAGTTCAAATCACTACCACATACACACATTATTATATATATTTTTAATATATTCTTTATTCTATACAAATTAACTTATACCAATAACTCTTATAACACAAGATTATTACTAAATACAACATAAAATTAAAAAATGTTACTATTTATACATATTATATATGCCAACATATATGATAAATATATATATTACTATTCATATCTTATAAATATAAAATGTGGTACTGGAAAAGAATACTAGCTAGTTATTTATGAAAAAAGTACTTATTAATTCTTTATTCTCGCTTTTTTACTTTTATGCATTTTTTCTCTTTTTAATTACATCATATTTTGTTCATATAGTTTTGGCTTTTTAATTAATTAATAATTACACCAATTTGCTTCTATCTTATTATGACATTTTTTTTAAAATTTTTGATTTAAAAAAAAAACTAGCAGAGATAGAGTGATCGATAATAAGAAGAGACGAGGAATATATGTTAGATACATTCAAGTTGGTAGCTATTCACGTTTAAATATAAACACAGATAACATTAAAGAGCTTAGCATATACCTTTGAACGTAACAGAAAAAGCGTGCATTAGTCTGGAAAGATTGCCCTTATTTGTTCTTTTAGTCTTTGAACTTTATCTTTCATTTCATTTAATTCATTTTTGAGGGTATCAGTTTCTTGTTCAAGTTGAATGATCCTAACTGCAGATGCTTCATTCAATGTTTCAAAATTAGCAATGAATTAATTACCTTTAAACTTTCCAAACTTATTTAAATAATATACCTTCTTTCTCCACTTGCTATTATTAGAAAAATCAATACATCTTAATTACATAAATTTAAACTAAATATAAAATGAATAAAAAAAAACAAACCATCTCGCTCATGGTTTTAATAAGTTGACTAGTGGTCTTGAATGCATCAATCATTGTGGTATCTTTGTCCCATTCATCATTCGTGGAATTTAAAATTTCCTGAATTTTTAAGATAGTGGTTTTGCTATAATATGAAGAAACAATAAATTTATAAAAAAAAATCCATTTTAGAGAAAGTCACCCACAAAAAAATAAAGGAATATACCTGGCTCATGCGAGAGCTTCCCTCACCTACATCTAAAAATTTATACACAAGTTAAAAAAATCATCAAAAAAAATTTTTTTTAGCCAATCAAAAGAGTTGCAGATCAAATTGGACCGGTTTTACCTATGTTTTGCATTGCTTGCTGCTTCTCGTGAAAACCATTTTGTTGATAAACAAAGCTGCTTAATTGCATAATTTAAAGAATTTATAGTATACGATGTCTGACGTACCAATCCAATCATAATGACGATGTAGTAATACTTGAGGTAATGTCGGAAGAAATGTAGTAATAATAAAGTCACCGGGGGCTTATTAATTTACATTTTTTGCAGAAATGTAGTGACAAATTTCCCGGTCATGTTGCTTTGATGTTTTGATTGGGGTGTTTCATTTACTATCATCGACACACTATTTAAAATTCTTGAAATTATCCATACGATTAATATATAAAGACTATATAATTATTATTAAAATATAAAAACATAGTTTTTAAAATTAAATTATTTTTATATCGAATATAAGTTTAAGAATCGAATTTACTTTATTAAAACAGATTATAACATTTAAAAAAATAAATATCATGTAGTTTTTTATATATAAAATGTGGTTTTTTAATTATTTAGCAAAATGAATTAGAAAATATTACAGCATAATTTTAAAACTACAATCTTTATACGCAATTCGCAAGTTTCAGAATTGAATTTGCTTCACTAGGACTAGAGTTATTAAGGTTTAAAAATTTAAAAATCTTTTATATTAAAAATTTTATTATACGTGCTGCGGGTATCTAATACCCAATCGTAGTGATTTAAGCCACATGGTTTTAGTCAGCTGGCTTAGCCAGCTGACTAAATTATCGGCTAAGCGCAGAAGCGGCTGGCTAACGGCTATCTATTGGTCTACATATCCAGATTTGCGCAAAAATATGATATTTTTTCTATTTTTTTTTTTCTTTCAAAAATAATAGTAGCTTTAGTTATTTATAATTATATTAAATATATACAATAAATAAATAAATAATAAATCTAGTTAATAAAAAATATATTTGATACAACTAGATTCTCATACAGTTTAATAACATTTATTTTATTTAATTTATTCTTATAATTTTTAGTACATTCAACTAACTTTATATGTAAATGTCGTGGAATTATTTTGGATTTAAAATCCACCTAATTGATTCCACATAAACATAGGTTGTAAGAGTCGTTAAAAGAATTCCAATTCAACCTACACTAAAGTTATGTTTATTTCAAATTATTTCATCAATGCTTTGTTTTGAAATTTAAGTCGTTTAATATAGGGTTTATTTTTTAAAAGCATTAAATGAAGTTTTTTACATACACGATTAGTATTTCGCACGGTACATATTTTTTTTCATTTGCAATGATTTTTTTCATACGCGCTTTTTGTACTGTATTTGCAGTTAATATTATCTAATTGTGAGGAATATTGCATAATAGACACTTCTTGAACGCTTACGTACGTTGAAAAAATACTCGTTATATCTGAAGGTGTTATAGAAAAACGTTTAAATCTCCAGGGTCGACTGTACTATAGTATTTAATTCTAGAAACTTATAAGTAATCTGATAATGTCTGAATTGTATGTATTATTCGAGGATTTTGCAGTGGGAATGCCTTTCGATCGTTTTCTTGTATTTTCTGGATCTATGTAAAACCTTAATACAAAAATCAAAGACTTTACGTGCTATAAAGGATTTACGTCGACTATTAGTCTATTTGCTGCTAAAATATTTGGAAAGCATTTCTTCAAATGCATTATGGGCAAAAATTAATAATCTTGAGATTTAGTTATCTGATAGAGTTTTTGCAAAGGACGAAAAAGTGAAATAAATAAAATCATAAAAATGTTTTATTTTATTTTGACATGATATATGACATCGAATTTAAAATCAACTCAATATTAAATTTACAATCATCAAATTTAGAATCAACTTAAGTTTACTTTTAAGTTTCGTACCAACTTTGGTTGTATTTAGAATTCCGTTCCAATCTATGTCCCATTTCGATGTACGACATAAATATGAGATCACGTTTTCCGTTTCTGGTTTCGTGCAACAATATCTTATATAGGCTACATAAAGTTAAAAATGACCCAGCAATTCGGATTTTATTTTTATGTCGTGCCTCAAACTAGGATAGGCTAGGGTAAGAGTTAGGATAAAGACGGATAATTTAGGTCAATCAATGTCGATCAGTTGATTAATGCTGGCTAAAAACAAAAATCGACAATCTAAAAAAAACCTACCCGAATATATATATACTGTAGTAAATTTTTTTTTCCAAAAAATCTTTTTAAAATTAATAAGAACTAATTGATTAAGCCTATATGAGCTAATGCTCTAATCAATCAAAATATGTTTATTTACAACCGAATATCATTCTGCAAACTTGGAATGCCACAAACCAATAAATTGACAGATTATATATTTATAATTTACATAGCAATATGGGCATTGCGTAATTGACTTTAAATGTCAATGACCGGTATGACAAAGCTTAATAATAAGATTTATACAGAAAAGCTCGGGCAAACTTTTTTTCCCATTATTATGTCTAAATAAGTGAAAAATTTAAGCCTTTACAGGATGGCTGAATCATTCCACTTTTTTTTTTTAATGAAGATTTCGGCACAATAATGGGGATCCGAATTTAGAAATTAACCTGTAAATAACTAACTAAATTAAGTAAGTTTAGTACATATTGACTTTTATCAGCATCAGTTTACTGGCTTTAACTAGAGATGGGCAAAAAAATTTTATTTATTACATATATTTACGTATTTTAACATATTAAATGTAAAATTAAATATGCCAAAATAAAGACCAAGTTTAATATGTATTTTTTTTTTTTTTTATAATAAATAAAATAAATGAATTTAAATTTTTTAGCAACAAATTTCAATTTATCGCATACAATTAATGATTAATTTAATGATTAAACATTATCGAGCTTTTCTAAAAATAACCAGTTTTTTCTTGAATACACGTCATTTTGGTTATATCGACATTTTTGGGTCATTAGTAAAAAAAAATTTCAAAAAATGTCGATACAGTGAGTTATACCGACATTTTATATTAAATTTTTGATTTTACTATGATGTCGTGATATCCAGATGTCGGTATAACCAGAGTGACGTGTAACTAATGATCAAATTATATATAATGAACCTGTAACTGAATCTTCTATTCAAGCTACTCATAGTACACGTCATTTTTTGGTTATATCGACATTTTTGAGTCATTAATAAAAAAATTCAAAATGTCGATACAGTGAGTTATACCGACATTTTATATTAAATTTTTGAAAAAAAATGTATCCAGATGTCGGTATAACCAGAGTGACGTGTATTACTGTAATGATCAAATTATATATATAATGAGGCCGTAACTGAATCTTATATTCAAGATCTTTCTATACCGACATTGTTTTTCAGTATAACTCATTGTATCGACATTTTGAATTTTTTTTTACTAATGACTCAAAAAAATGTCGATATAACCAAAATGACGTGTATTTAAAATTATCAATGTTTTCAATCGTTTGCATTATGTTTTCTTCAAATTGTTCTTTCAAATTATCGTCATTAACATTCGGTGCAAGACTTGCTTCGTTAGAATTAGTTGTATTAGTTTGAATAATTTGATCAAGCCTATTTTATTTATTGCGCAATATGCCATCGAATGAATGTTATTTTTGTTGCGTAAATTTATTACGTTGTGGTGAGTGGATATTTTGCCAGAATCTTTCATTTTCAGCAGAAGTAAGTGGTATTTTGACATGATTTTATAGTTTTATTTGTAATAGAGATAAGTGACGAAATAGTTTATTTGTAATCGATGACTCTTAAATTACTTAATAATAATATGTAATAATTTATTAAATATGTAAGGATTAAATTTTAGCTACCGGTATTGCTTACATAATTATTATATTACCATCCCTAGCTTTATCGAAACTAATTCCAAAACTATTTAAGTTCCGAAAAAAAAAAATCATCGTCATGTATATATGCTATATCTTTTAAAAAATTTATATTCTCATTATAAAAGCAAAAGATTTCCAATCGGACAATAGCATTGATTCTTGATGCAGACAGCAATCTTTTAAGGTTATTCCTAACTTATACATAATTTATTGTTATATACTAACTAAAATTATCAGACTTTTTTACATTTCGGTATTAGCAAGATAATGAATAAAGGCAACAATATATGAGATTGGCAAATAATAACTAATTTATATTCTGCAATCTTTTGATAACTGATATCTTGTCAGTTAATTTACGAACGTACGTACAGTACGTTACAGTATGGAACCGGATTTATTTTTTAATTTATGTTAAAAACCGATTAAAACCGGTTTTAAAACAAACTCTAAAAGTAAATATATCTGATACGATCGATAGCACATTTACACAAGCTTATTAATATATATTTTTATAGTTAAAATGTAATAATTAATTTCCATACTTAAACGTTAAAGTTGTCATAGTGCATGTTCGGTACATCAATACCAATGAATAAAAAATTTCACATGATACAAAAAGAACATGTGGGAGACTTAAGTAAGCAATGAAGGGCTTAAACTTGAGTTAGTATTACATTGACAACTTAAACTTGAGTTAGTATTACATTGACAACTTAAATTAGAGAAGTATAGAAATACATGTTTACTTATTTTGACTGAAACGAATTTTTTGTTTATTCTTTTCAAAGAACAATATTTATACGTACACATATATCATACTAATATTTACTACTATATAAGAGTTGTACAGTTTAAAACGTGATCTTTCATTTTGGTTACATTATGCATGCACTTATCAACTCATACATATTGCAGATTTATATCTTTATATCGTGCATAAAATATTTGTCACTTATTGCAGTATTGGGATGTTTTCGTTGCCATTTGTACTTTGTGGTTCCATCTCTCCTTTCTTCAAAACTTTCCGCATAAATTCGTTAATTTTACAGCATTACACATGAGCATACTTTTATAAATTACTTTTATGTTATAGCTTGTTACAAGTTTATCTATTTTTCTTTATCTTTTGAGATGTTGACTAATCCATAAAAAAAATTGTTGCCACAAAAATAATATATTCATATACAATATTTTGATATAATTGGTGTAAAAGGTCTTGTCACACAATATTATATAAACGAAAGTTCTCCTTGATCCGCAAGATTGCAGATAAATAAGTACTAAAAAATATCGAAATTCGACATGAATTCGTAAGCACCTTTGCACGTAGCTTTTTTTCGTGTCTTTCTTTTTTTTTTTTTTTTTAGAAACTCTTTTTTTCCTTTGAACAGAAATAAAATATACAAATTTCAATAATTTTAAATATGACAACCATTGATGAAAGTCCTGCTCAAAAAGATACTGAACCTTTATTAAAGAGAAATGCTCCTCGTAAATATGATGCCATTTCGGAACCTACATTCACAAAACCTGTTACAGTAGAAAATACTGTAAAGCAAGAATCTTTAAGTAATAGTCAACTAGAATGTGGTAAACAAAATTCTTTAAGTTCAACATTTGAATTTACCACTTCAGAAAGTTATTCTTGTTCAGCTGCTTTGGTTGTTAAGAACGACGGAAGTACTGCACGTGATAATTTCGGTTTGTTATATCTCTTTTTATTTTTAAAATGATTTTTTATAATTATTTATTAATAAAATTAATTCTTTTTACTTTTATATAATTTTTAATTTTTAATAGCAATTGAAAGAACCTTTTTATCATGGTTACGTTTTAGTGCGGCCTTAGTGTTAACGGGTCTTTCACTCTATTGCCGTATTAATTTTATTCCTCAACCTACTGCACCTGCCACATTAGATATTACGTTAGATCATAATCCATTAGGTCTTTTGCTTATATTCTCAGGTTTACTTATTCTTATATGGGCCATTATAAATTACTTTCGATTTCAAATAATGTTAGAACAAAAGGTTGCAATTATTGAATATGGAAAATTTAATCATTTTATAATTACTCTTATTGGTTCTTTAATATTTATGACATTTTTTACAAGTATTATGTATGGAAATAGTACATCCTCAGAAGAAAAAGAAGAGATTATTAATAATGCTAAATTTTCATTTGTGAATTTTATTGATCATTGGTTGTGGTGTTAAAATGAAATATTTCATTAACAAATTCTTTTTTTTCATTTTTTTTTTTTTTTGTAATATAGTATTAGAATTCAATCCCATTTTTTAATTGTACAAACTAAACTTTTTTCAACAAAATATTATATATAAATATTTGAAGTATCAATGTAAAGTTATTTGAAAGAACAAAAAACTGTCTGTTAATTTGTGTTAATTAATGTTAGCATAGCTTTCTCTTCCATTTACAATGAACTGCATAAAATATCCCTTAATTAAGGACATAGGTACCTATATGGTTTAATAATACGCGGTTACTCGGAGATATAACTATAACTATAATTAATTTGTTACTTTCGTATCGATATGATATATCCCCTACATATAGTACGGTCTATAATTATGTATATGTAGTAGAGGTGCGAATTATAAACTTTTAATTATAACAAATAAACTGTAGTTTGTTGTAAAACTGTATAAACTACAGTTTATTTATATGATACTGTATAATTTACGAATCACATATTTGATATCTAATATGTGTACCGTACTGCGCTGCATACAGTACCCAGGGGTACAAGTTGATTTGTATCGGGGGGATGTCGTGTGAGGAAAAGGATAGAATGTTTTTATTGACAAAAATAATTGCATAACATACAGTGTCCATCAAAAGTATCTCCACTTCTGCAATAATTATTTATTTATAGTGACAAAAAATTTGATTCGATTTAATTAGATGGTTGTCGAGAAATGAAAAATTTAAAGTTTAATAATTTAATTATCAAATTATATATACTTTGAATTTTTAATATATTATTAATTTTTAAAATTTTTAATTTTATTATTAAATATTTTATTAATTAAAATCAATTTTTAATTATAATCAAAATTTAAAATTTAGCTCTAATGATTATAAAACAATTTATATATAGGTTTATAAAACACTACTTGTTCCCAAATTTCAATGCTGTAACGCTTCAACATATTAAGCTACAGGTTCGGGAATACTTTTGATGAGCATTGTAATTGATATTAAATAATAATAACGGGGTTTTTATTTTGGGTACGTTAGTACGTACCGGTAAAAAATTTCCTATTTATGTCAGAAATGTTGTACATCATGTGAATGTGATACAATTTAATTAAGTGACATACTAGTGACTTAATCAGGCTAAGGCAGCCGCAGCTAAGCCGGCTGATGTAATGATAAATTCTGAAAAGGAAAATAACAAATATCCGAACGCAGACCAATAGTTAGCCAGCCGCTTAGCCGATGATTTAGTCGGCTGGCTAAAACCATGTAAAAAATTTTTTTTGGGTTAAATTGACTTCGTCAACCCTTTATCTATCTTATGATAAAATCTATTAAAAGTTAAGAATTCAACATAAAAACGAATTTATTTTTTCGTCAAGTTTTTTTTTTTTCCTTTTTTTTTTTTTTTTTTGCATGATAAATAATTTGCTCTAAAGGATATCATCGTTATTTTTGCATTAACCTGTTATATTACCTGTTATACTTGAAATTCTTAAAAAATGGATAACTTTCAACAAAGAATGGCTGATCCTCTCAATTAAGCTCAAGCTTCGAAAGACAAAGGTATGTTTCTATAAAAGAGGTTTATCAACCTGTTTTTCATGCAATGTACAAAATCTTTACTCGTATAAAGTGAAATTGAAAATTTCGCGTAAGTCTCACGTAACTTTGTTCATTCTAATAGTTGTCATGTGTCACATTTAATATAATCGATTAAAAAAAAATAATAATAATAAAGGACGATTTTAATTCTCACCGGAGGCGAAATTCACCGGGTATGCTATCTCTCAAGAATGACTTTAATTACTTTAGTAAATGGCGTTTAAAGTACTAAGTAAAAATGTTCCACACTCTAAAAAAAAACCCCTAGATTCTAACTGTAATTTACATCTTAACCTTAACCTAAAGTCTAATTTTAACTTTATAATTCGAAGATAAAAATTCTACGTATAAAAATTTACAATAATAATCGAAAACATATACCGGTGAAATTCACCCTTCTAAATATATAAATAAAAAAATAAATAAATAAATAGAATTAGTTTAGAAATCACCGGAGATGTAAATTTTATATAATTTTTTATCTTAGCAGTTAGGATTATAAAGTTGAAATTAGATTTTAGGTTAAGGTAGGGTGCAAATTACAGTTAGAGTCTAGGGTTTTTTAGGGTGCTGAACATTTTTTACTTAGTACTTTAAACGCCATTTACTAAAGCCATTCTTGAGAAATAGCATACCCGGTGAGAATTAAATTGTCCAAATAAATGCTGTAATATAAAATAAACCCAATCGGGTTCATTTGAACCCAATTCGGGTCCAAGCTTGGTTTATTTGAGCCTTTATTTAAATTTTAAATCCAGGCCAATACCCGAAATAAATTTTGAATTCTCAATTCCGGATAAGAATCAAAAAAATCAGAAATCTCATTCCTGGGGCAACGCCCGGGCCCTAAGAGCTAGTATACAAATATTTAGCAAACAAGTATAATCGTAACTCAAAGTGAATGTGAATGAATTAGCTTATATAAACTCTGCTCAAGCAGGTTCCAAGCACAAACTTTTACAGTTTGCTTATAAATTTTTTAAGCACTGTTTAAAAGCAAATATGCTTTTAATGCTTCAAACCTGCTTAAAGCAATTATGCTTCAAATTTGCTCAAAAGCAAATATGATTTAAATTAGCTTAATTAAATTTGTTCATAGCAAATATGCTTCAAATAAATTCCAGGATACATATTTATTGGCTTCATCTGTTAATAATTTAACAATTAAATTTTTGTTACAATAGCTATACAAAGTTAATTATTAGTTCTCATAACCTAACTAGATCAAAATTTGAAACTTATTATAAATAATTTTTTATAACTTATGTTTTAATAACTTCTGAATAATTACAATTCTGAAAATCACAATTCTGTAAATATATAATTCTGAATATAATCTAAATATCAAATACCAAATTAAAATCAAAATAACTATAATATGCTAATATCTAACCTTATACTAACTTAGTTTTTATAATAAAACTTAGAATTATTATTTCAAAATAATATTAGATTTAATTTTTCAAAATTATAATTATTTTGAGTTTTTTTAAAATATAAATTTTAAATTAATAATATATTGGTAAAATTGTTTTTTTAATATTTTATATATTGGGCTATAGTACTAATAGAATTTAGTTGTTTGGTATTTTTAAACAATTTTAATAAAAACCAGTTTTAATTTGTTATAGTATCAAAGTAAGAATGCCTCAAGTATAAACTAAATTGCTTGAGCAATTTGATATTTTTATTATACAAATTACTTATCTATAAGCATGCTTATATAAATTTGCTTATATAAGCATGCTTATATTAACTGGTTTGTAAAAACCAGTTCAGTCTGCTTCAATATCCAAGCAGGTATGCTTCGAGCATAAACCAAACTGCTTGAGCAATTTAACATCTCTAATTAGAACTATTAAATACTGAGATCTTGACATAATCCTAACGGACGAGTTTATTTGATCAAGAAACTGAAATGATGGTTGTTATTGTACGGTGGTAAAATATATAGCTATTGTATTCCTCAGCACTTTCATTGAAATTGCATAATTTTACCAACATCAGAATACGATGTAAAGAATCTACATATATTTTGTACTGTACGGAAGATAATTTAGCACTGAATTTATAAAATTTTGAAATGATACGATACAGTACAAAGATACATATATATATAAAGATAATTTCGTACTATATCATATATAAAATTCGAATACAGTACACCACTTATAGTAACGCAATATAGAAGATCAATACAGTACATACTATAGTACATACCAAATTCGCTAACCACGATAATCTTTATATCGAACTTTTTTTATAAAGAACTCACTTTATAATGAACTTTTTTTTAACAAATTTTAGTGAGTTACTTCTTTAAGAAACTTTTACAATAAGAACTGTCAATTCATTATAAAAAGTTAACTGCATGCGATTTTTTCTTTTTATTTATATGTTATTTATACAATATTTCAACAAAAAATAAAGATGATCTCATATATGAAAATATAATAAAAACACGATTATGCTATCATAAAGTTCTCAGGTTGGGAAAAAAATCCTCACTATAATTTATATCAAGAGAATACTAAAAATACTTTACTAAATATGATTGAAATTTAATAATTCTGTAATTCAAAACTTTTCATTATATCAAGAGTTTACTATAAAAAAATTAGGATGTATTTTAACAGATTGGTTCATTCCGTTATTTAACTGTGAATATATTTTAGAACTTTACAATATTTTATAGCTTTGTTCGAATTATTTATTTGCTTAATTTGATTAATGAATGCAGATTCATTTATAAAGTCGAGGCTTATTATAACAAACTTCTTTATAATGATCCCTGAATAAAACGAAAGTTGAAATTTTATATTAGTTGAGTTTGTTTTTAGGAACTCTACAATCTTTTATAGCTTCGTTTGAATTACTTATTAGCATTAATTTGGTTCATTGAATACATTTTTTATAAATCACAATTACAGTCGAAAATTATGATAACGAAACTTCTTTATAATGAACTCCAAGACACAATGAACATGAAAATTTAAATTTTATATTATTTAAGTTTAGAAAATGTAGATTTTTTTTTGTATATTCGATGATTTGATATTATAATTCAAGATTTATAGTTCATTTTATTGAAAAAATTTTTGAAATAAAATTTTCGAAAAATGTAAGGTCGGAATTAAATTCGCTACTTATCTGTTATGCTAATCATTATTACATAAATTAAAAAAATGAATGTAACAGAACTGATTGAGACAAATTAGTTAAAAATACCAGTAATTATATAGTATATTATTGTTTGTAATTGAATATTCAGTATACTAGCTAATGAATTTAAAGGCAAAAGCAAACGTCTGATTAAACTTCCGTTATCTAAAATTCCATAAAAAACTCAATTGCAAGTGATTCCATTAATATTAAAAAAAACGAGAAAAGCTCTTAAGGATTAATTTTGTAATTCAAAAGAATAAAAATAATGAGTTGAGAGAGAAACTTCAAAAACTTTTACATAATTGAACTTTTAATTAAATAATAACGTTATTGTTTTTAATTAAACATTGCAAATACGAATGTAAAGCGTGTCTAAATTAATTATATACTTTTAAATGAATCTTTTTTTTTTATTACTTTATCGTTATATTTATCTACGTAATAAATCATTTAAAATTACATAGATTGAATCTTCGATGACAAGGTTTCTCTTCATGGTAATTGTAAATTGCTTTCGTTAACGATATTAAAAGTTTAACATATCGTACTATATTGTTGTTTATAATTTGTTATTTATATTTATGTACTGCAGTATATTCAATAACAAAATTCAGCACGAAACTTCTACACCCCACGTAGCTTTAAAATTGTAATCCAAGTTACATCGTACTCTTGCATAAACAAGAAACTTTTCTAAACAATCTTCAATTATGATTGGCTAAAAATTTGTAGCTTGATTTAGTTAATTAATCACGTGTAAATATAACCAATCAGCGTCGAATAAAAAGATGTGGCGATCATATTATGATCGTTCACGGAATTTTGCAGAAAATCACGGAATGGCTCATAAAAATGGCGATCATTTTTAAATTTTTGGCCTGAATTAAGATCTGCAACCACTGTAATTCCGGCTAACGTCAATTTTTAAATTTTTGGCCGGAATTTTAGATTCGTAATTTCGGCCGATTCTATATAATTCTGGCCAAATCGCAGAATTTTGCAGAATCCATCCTTTATCACGGACGGAATTGGCATTTTATCACCGCAGAAAATCATCGGCCCTGTCAGATTAAGCAACTTTTTTACACAACTTCCCTTTTCTGTTCAAAAATGAAAATTAAATTAATCGAAAAGAAGGTAACACCTACGCCTCCAGAAATTGAGGATCAAAGATTATCTGCCTTTTCGACGAGGAATCCCAGAAAAGATGAAGAGAGCGCGGTTCAATGCGATTTTCCTGTTGCAAATGTATCCAGCTCTACAAATTCACCAAATCTACAGCCAACGTCTGTGAAACAAACTACTGTTGAAGACGGTAACCATTCTGGGAAGGAGGGCGAATTAAGCGATTCTGATTCAATAAACGGTTACAATGAACCTAATAAAGAAAGTGGTTTTCGACATAGAAGTGAGGAAATCGTGGCTATTGCCGCACCTCAACAACAGTCCTATCAACAGGCTTATCTAGGTAAGTATTTAACTTTATGTAAACAAAAGGGTTAGCGAAAAAGATTTATGATTTCTAGTAAGGTATTTTTTTTTTTGTAAAGGTTTTCCTGAAATATTATTTCATCGGGAAAAAGTCTTTATATTGGTGACTTTGAACCTGTGACAAAGGCTTTGGAATATTATCAGATCAATAATTTCCTTTAATAAGACTAGTCACAAAAAAATTCATTTTTGCATCAAAAAAATTTTCAAATATATGCATTTATTCTTCTTTTTCACAAAATTTAGATAAAAAATATGCTGAAGAAAAATTAACGAGAAATTTATTATCTGATTTATACCGGTTGTCTACCACACCCGATGACATAATTGAAGCGAGTTCAAATATTTTGATTAATTCAACATCTCCTTCATTTCAGCAAAATAAGTCGTTCCCTACTTCAATTCCTTTGGTCTCCAACGATAAAGGTGTTTATTCTCCAACAACATATCCAATTGATCAAAATACAACATTCTATTCACAATTAACATCATCAAAACGTGATCCACCTGTCGAATCTACAATGCCAGCATTCTCTTCTGTACAATATTCGACGACACAACCATCAATAGTTACTGCCCCTTCATCAACTAAAGAAGCTTATGCTTCAAGAGTATCATTAAATTCAAGCATGAATATTGTTAATTCAACTTCTTCAACATCGAAATCGCAGAGTAGTTCAATCATTTCGAATAATCAAAAGCCATTCCTAACTCCTCGTGAGACAATCGAATTAAGCGATGAATCCGACAATGAAAGAATTACTGGATTATTTAAACAAGTTAAAAGGGACATTTATCCTGATTCTAAATTAAAAACTGAAGATGAAAAGAGAGCTCAATCTGATGCAAAAAAAAAAAAGGAGGAAAAGGAACGTGAGATTAAGCGTATGAATGAATTGATTGCAAGTAAAATGGAAATTTTAAAGAAAAAAGTTGGACCGAACACTAGCCATTCCAATATTGCATATCATGTACGCACTGCAATTCTGTCAATTCTTTACGTTTTTACTTTTTATTTACTTACATCGATTAATCATTTTTTTCATCAATTTTGTAGTATAAAAGATCTCCTCCTCAAGTGTTAGGTCAATTTAGACGTGCTAAATCATCTTCCATCTTTGAACGTTTTAGAGATTGCAAAGATAAAGAAAACACACCTCCTAGAATGCCTAATACTCCTCCCAGAATGTCAAGGTATTCTTCCCCATCTTATTCTCCTTTGTCTGATCTAAGCCAAAGTCCTCTTTCAAGTCCATTAAAGCGTATGGCAGAATCTCCAATTACTCAATATTTCAAGCGAACTGATCTTTCGAAAACTATGATTAAAAGTACTATGGAAGTATCTACACCAAGAAAATCAGGTGATACTGCTACGTCATCTGAAGATGAGTGTGATGATGATTCTGTGATTAGTTCCACTCCTTGCAATGATTCAAAGAAGAGACGTTCTACTGTTTCCATCTCTAATGAAGTGATTTCTTCAAAAACTAAAGAAACTAAAGAGAGTTCAATGTTGATTTCTCCTGCTCCGAAACTTGGGGCTTTTAAAAAAGAAAAGGTGACCGTTTCTGCATCCGTTGGCATTCGTCACGGTTCAAAAACTCACGTGACTCCTCCTACTAAAAGTGGAATTTCTGGATATTTCCATAAAATGAAAGGAAAACATAAAAAGGTTTCACGATATATTACTGAAGATAAACTTCATGATGTATCTCCAGAGACTCTTCGTGTTTTTGCGGCTGCTCGTGGTGGTGATGTCTCATTGTTCCGAGAGTATGCTATGGAAAATGTAATGTATTATTTGATTTTAATATTCTTTCTTATCTTATTATCTTCTTATTATCTTCTTATTATTCTTATCATTCTTATCATTCTTTATAATTCTTATCAATTATTCAATATAGCCCTTCATCTAATCGAAGCAGTGATGCTGGCTAACAATGAAAAGTCGGCCAAAACTAATTTTTGGCTGTCAATTTTTTTTTTTCAAAATCTGTTCAATTGATTTCTTATAATAATTCACACTTCATGCATATGCTTTTTGATAATTGCAACAAGATTTTTTTTTCTTTTTGTATATATACATTGCAAATAAACTTTATAATAAACTATGATGAAACTTTAATTCCTTATTGGCGTTACTTGCTTCTGGCAAATTTGATTATACTCATATTCATTAGTTGTTAGAGATTTATCGTATGATCGATTATATTTTAATATACAGTAGTATATAATGATAAATAGCTAATAAAATTTCTGTAATTAATATCAGATAATGATATTTTTTAGTTTGGCCGATCCAAGTAAGCTAAGCAAAATGAAACTCAAAGTGGTTATGCCTATACCCTCAAGTCCTAGACGTATAGCTTTTTGGTCAAATCATTTAAAACAAACCTTTTTTCATTCGTTTATATTTTTTCGATCGCTCCAATGTCAATCTCCAAGTGTGAAAAGTGTGAAATAGAAATACTATGTTTTTTGGAAGGTTTATAAAATATTTTTATACTAATAGAATAACACGTAAAACATTAAGTTTCCACGAATTAAATTGAATTGCAAAATTGATTTGTTGAAATTAAATGAATTTACAAATTCAGTATATGAGTATATAGTAAAGTGAACGGTATAAGACGGACGTGTAGAAATCGTACGGTTTGTAAAAGAAAAATTTGTCAAAGTTACTTCCCTATCCTAATCATTAAAAGAGTTACTTATAAAAATTGAATTTTCAAGTCTATTTGTTAATCAACTTTCAAATAAAAATTAACATGCTGTACATAGCTTTAAAACTGTAAAATATAAAGTATGTCATTATTCCAATCGGCATCGTTTACAATAATAAATTACGAACTAAAAAAAGAAAAAAAAAACATACAAATTATATATTTATTAATTATGACATTTAAAAATTTTGAGAATATAAAGAATGTTTAAATCGAACTAAATTGGAAAGTACGAAAATCATTGTTTTTACGCAATGGCTTTTTTTTTACAGTGATGACTATTATTATTTCTTGTATTTTAAATAGTTTCATGTTTAGACGTTTTGTGATATCTCGAAGAAGTCTTATCGTTGGGTTTTGATAGGCACCGTGTTTCATAAAAATCTTTAATGGGATAACTTGAATACTACGCTTATATTTATCCAACTTAAATATTCAACTCTTTGATAACTTCAACTTTAATTAATTTTTTAAAGGTTATTAAAAACTCAATAAAGCTTGGTTTTTTGTGTTAACTAGGATGAGTTTTGTAAAGCAGCTAAAACTGAATAATCCATTTTTATTTTCTCGGTAATTCCATATAGTTGCCAACAATTTTTTTTTTTTAAAAAAAAATCTTTTAAATTGAAAAAATACTTTGTAAAATTTAAACCCACGTCATGTCAATATTGACGGAATTTGAAATTGACGTTTAATATATTAACGGTACGTACGTATGATCAAAATTTAGTATAATTTTCGTACGTACGTCCATCTGAATCTGTACTGTCATACAGTACTATTTTATTGAATGCCTTCAGTATATTATAAACATACAATAAAATAGTCTAAACGATCATTAAGCAAGAATAACAAAAGAATCAAGGAATATTTTCGTTATTAAGAAACCGTTGCACAATAGCTTTGCGATTGAAAATTGGCTAGTTTGCGATGTCGAAAATCACATTATTGGATCATTAAATCGAAGTTTAATTATCATTATTTTTCGTAGATATTATGTGTTTAATTGCTGGTACTGTATCAGTACTTTGCCATACCTTTTTTTGGATCAACCTACAAACGTAAAATACATACGTTATATTTTTTTTTAGTAACATATTATATGAATATGTATAAAAAAATTTTTTTGATTTTTAATTATTTGTTAGAACATTATTTGTTTTCTCCATCACTTATGTATTCTCAAAAAAAATTTTATAATAAACAATTTAAAAGGGTGAAACTAGTTTTTTGAATGCCGTATATATTTATTATTATATAATGTTTGTATATTGACTGTGTTAACGTCATTATTATTATATCAGATATGGTTACTCTTGACTTTAAACAGGATTTCCATCTAGTCTTAGTCATTATTAACGGGTAAACAGGATTTCTATCTAGTCTTGACCATTGTTAAAAATAAATAAATATGTACTAATACATCTTTGGAATGAAAGCAAAAAAAATTTTGCACCCGAAGGCGCATCCACTCAAGATTGAACGTGTCATCCTTGTGCAGGGGCCATGCTAATCTTCTCTGTATCGTTCCAATTTTAATAAGTGTCGCTCCGAAGAGACGACACCTATAGTGATATTCTTAAATTTATATAATAGCCATAATCATGCATTCAAAAAAAATTATGGGATTGTAATTTTTTGAATGATTTTAATTGGTTAATTGTTATGCATACGTAATGGTATTAAGTATTACTGATATAGCATCAAAAACATAAGTTTTGTATCATATTGACTAAATAACTTAACATACAATAACAGGGTGCCTGGCACGGCAAAAAAAATTTGGCATGCCACAAAGCATGCCTTTTGTCAAAATTTGTGCTATGGTGCCTTTGGTATGCCACAATATTATTATTTATAATACTGTACATACAGTATCTATATTATAAATATAATTTTTTATACTATACCCTTAACATAAATTTACCCCGAAATTAATTCAACTTCTAGTTTAAATTTCACAAACATCTTTACTACTTTTAAAATTAGATGTTTACCAAAATTAAAGAATGTGTCGGCCTGAATTACATTAATGCCGGCCTGCCAACTTATTTCGAAGTTTTAGAAAATCTCGGAAAAATCTGTATGTACGTACGTACGTACGTGGTTTCCAACAATATAGTGGACATATTTGTTTTTCCAATAAATTGTTTATAGTAAGTAGAGTTTCGCAATTTGATTTGATTGGGATTAGATCTTGATCTTCTTTCTCTATCTGATCGATCAATTAATCAAATCAGGTTATGTATTCAATATTTGGACCCTCTAAACGTCACATAATTATTATGTATCACAATTTCAAATTTATATATTAATAATATATATATACGTATTACATATTTAGTGACAAATAACAATGCGATATTTAATGGATCATCCGTATTATATTTAATCTTTGATTTAAATGCTTGATTATTTGCATCAAAGCAAGTTTGATATGATCTTGATTTCAACTTGAGAACGCGCGCGCGCGTGTGTGTGTGTGTGTGTAGGGCATGGGCGTTATTTCGAAACCAGATCAATTAAAAATATATAGTTCAAAATAACTCCGCGCGCCTATACAACAGATTTATATATTTGGTAATAGGCTTAAGCATTGGCATTTCATCAAATAACAAATATATATATATAATTTAATAGATCTACTTAATAAGGTGATTCAGAATTAATGATCAGATTCTGATTTCGAATAAAATTAATGACATATTTGTTTCTATTTTTTTTGTGGATAATGCATCATCAGAAAAATGATCCTATTCATTTTTGATTTCGGAATTTCAAAGCAGAAATAGGATTTTAAACTCCGATTTGTTTACTAAATAAGTTAATTCTGAATCACCCAAATATACTTTTTGTTTTGCAATTATATAACGGTAATGCGAAAAATGTGTGAAAGATAACTAAAATGGTTAAAGGAATGTGTATAGCCGTAGCTATTTATTACGTAAACGAAAAAACATTACGAAATGTACGTGCAGTTACATTTTTATAGTTTTTTGTTTTGCCACAAAGGCTTAACATTAATTATGTAATCACAAATTTTCATCAGTATAATTTAGAAATTCGAAATCAGTTTGATGATTGCGGAGTTATCCGGCAAAACTCATGATCATGAAATTATTTCTTGTTATTTTTTCATGTGTTATGATGTAAACATGTTTATTTAAATTAAGAAAACTCCCTACGAATCATGATCGGATAACATCAATACTGGGAATACAGTAATTTGGCAAATGATTGGCTACACGTGTCCCTCCACGGCACGTGTTCATTTGCCGAATTACCGTTATTTCAGTATTTGCACAGTATTGCTGTATTGTATACATATCTTTAAATTCGGAAAATATTGACCGATTATACAGTAAAACCTAATAATTGTGGCAAACGAGAAAAAAAAAAGATAACCCGATTTTCCTATTTGTATGTATTATAGTTTACTTCAAAATGGTTCGTTCTATGACTTTTTGTGCTAACTTCATCCTAATGTTAAATTTGAGTCTAGTTCGTGTGCTATTATAAAAAGTTTACATTGATAGCTTCGCAACAATACCGTATTTACTCGTGTTATTTTAAATTCGATTTTGAAGATGACATAAAGTTAGATTCGTTGTAAGGTAACTTTAATAATAAGATAGAAACGGTACCTACAAATCTGAATTTAAAAATTAACATTAAAGGATTAATATTTGGCAATTAATGATAACAGAAAAATTTTTTCAAAGAATTTATTTTTTGGAAAGATTTATTTTAAAACGCAATAATATTATGTATATGTTATAAGATTTCTTCCTAATACTATCTTTAATTCAATTGCTTTAATACATACGTACGTACGTACTTGTGATCAGTGTTGTCACGGGACAGCTCTGGACAATTGTGGACAATTGTGGAAAATTGTGGACAAAAAAATAAATCTAAATTACTTAAAATTTTATTAAGATAACCTATTTTTTTCTTTTCAGAAAAATATTCAGAACTATAAAAAATATATAATCATATCTTTCTTAAACTAATTTATTAAATTTTAAAGTCAAAATATTCTTTGGACAGTTGTGGACACTGTGGACGTTTGGACGTGGACATGGGTAAAAAAAGTCTTGGACATAGTAGACACGACAACACTGCTTGTGATTATCACATTCTAAACAAAATAACATTATTTAATTTTTTATGCTAAATATTTACTATTGATACATCAAATTCGCATCATTTTGGCTGAACGATTTGCGTTGACTTAAATTATGATCAAGGAAATTTATAATTAAGGCATTTGAAATGAAATAAGTCATTAAAAGTTCATGAATTATTGTATTTAAAATTAAGTCGCTAAAGTTCGCAAATATTCAAGTGTTCTATTTTTTGTTTGACTTTGGTAAGCGATTGAGTTAGCACGTATCTTGTATTTTATTAAGATTTATTATCACTATTATGTTTTATTGTTACTTAATTCAGATAATTCCACTTGAACGCTAATTTTTTGTTTAATTCGGTTAACCACTTATATCGCCTTTCGCATGTGATCCGGCCAATAACCAAAAAAATCGGCTAAGTCAATTTCAATCACTATACAGTATCAAAGATCTCGGTGTATTTAGTAAAATCAACTGGTTATATCCAATCATTATTTAACGATAAGCATAACTGAAAATGACATAGAACACGTGTCGACGCGTAACCATTAATTTATACACGCCAACGATCATCAAAAAAAAGATTTCGTGTTCGAGTACGTTATTAAGAAAGTATGTTATATTCAGCACTTTGGTTTGAATATATCTCACCACAATATCCTACGGTGTGGGAGAAATGCTCATTTATAGTGGGCCTCTCTCGTTCGATGTTTGGAAAGTTGACATCATGCTCCTGTTATAGCAAATGAGATTTTCGACTTGATGCCTTATGATGTGGGAAATATTGCATTTACTGTGGGTCTCCCTCGATCGATATTTGGAAAGTTGCTAGGATTAGCTTAGCAAATAAGATTGGCATTTTCCTTCCAGAGCATTCTGTCGATGTTAATTACTTTCTTTTAAAAAAAATTGGAATAATTTTACACTAACTGTGTTTATTATTATATTATATGAATATTTTAGACGGAATTGGTAGCTATTTGAGAGTAACAAATTATTCACAATAGTGACATCTGAAAGTCGTGAGGATATCATAATTGAATTTAAACTTCAACTTCAATTAACAAGTACACATAATTCAATAAACAAAAGTGCACGGGTTAAAGCTACAAAATGTTATAATGAAGATGGGAGCCTTTTCCAATTCAAAGAGGTTACTGCATTTTGCGACCGAATGGATAAAAATTTGAGCGGTATTTTGTTAATTTGTTATTTGGTCTACTTACGAAAAAACTAACTAGCTTATAGGCAAATGAAATTCTATTCAAAACAAAACTGATACAGTATATGAGAGATGTCAACAAAATGGGCCAAATTTTTCTAAGTAAAAGTTTTTTAAACCTTTAGTTCTATATAATTATAGAAATTATAGAATTAAAAACAAAGAAAAAAAATTATTAAATTGGTTTAGAAGTTGTTAAGATATTTTAATTTAAAATTTTTAAACAATTAACTAAAAACGATTTGTCCCATTTATAGTGATTCAAATCGTTAGTTGAAAATCAACTAGTTGACAACTTTTCAATTAATTGATTTAAAAATTTAAAACAAACCAATTTTTTTTCTAGTACCTATATACGTACATTTTATAGTTAGCAACCGATAATGGTTGTATAGTAGTGAATGCTAATTGGTTGTTGATTATATATAGATAAATAGTAATGTTACGGATCATAATGAAATCGGGAATGAAATTTGAGGTTTCTATTTAACCCTCTAAAACCTATTTATACTCATTTATTATAAATTCTATCCCTGAATCTGATTCTAACCCTATAAAAAAAATTAAAAAATTGCACTCCAAAAATTTGTGTTTATTATTTTTTTTTTAAAAAAAAACTATTATATAATAGTATATATTATTTATAGGTTGAATAAAGTCATATTGAGAACTGCACAATTAAATAAAATTTGTAACATATCTGATTTTTTATTTTAAAATCATTGACCTATTAGGTAATTGATATGATTATAGAAGTTATATTAAAATATACTAACAAATCTTAATTATATTGGGCTATAATTGGTAACTATATAGGTAATTCTATATAGCTAGTGGCAAATCTATATATTACTAAAATTTTACTAATAAATAAATAACTATAAACATAAACCAGTAAAATTTATAATAGTGATCAGCAAACCTATAATTCTAGAATTTTCCTAGTTCTGTAAATAAATAGATTATAAGTACATGCTAGTAAAATTTATAATAGTAATCAGCAATAATATATGCATTTTTATTATTCTAATAAATATATAAATAATAATATAGTACTATCTTTTTAGAAAGTATTAAGGGTAGAGGGTATGTAGATCATTTCTATTAATAAACGAGTTACTAAAAATTTTATATTGAAAAATTTTATTAAGTAACTATATTAAATTTTTAAATAATTTGTAGAAGAGGTTTTTCTGATTTTAACAGTGGTCGAATCATTAAAATTGGCCCAGTAGAACATAAAATATAGTTGTTTTTATTTTTGCGACTCTATTTTACTTATTGTTTACACGTGATTTGATTGGCCAATTTGTGATCAACCACAGAATAGACCGCACTTCCGCAGAAGTTGATACTATAAAAACTTTATCAAATTTCATTCAAAATTACCATAATAAAATTTTTAGAATATGTGTAATTTTTTATTATGAACAAGTTTACTTAGTACAAAAAATCAATTTATATAGTAAAAAATTAATTTTTATATATAGCAACTTCTAAATTCGCATTAAAAATATTTTTTGTCACTTTTTTACTAATAGAAATGATCTACATACTCTCTATCCTTAATTCAATGCACTCCATACTGTAGTATGCTCCAAAGTAGTATTGTATATGGGCTAGGTGCTGGAAAAAGGGCCGAAAATAACAAACAAAAAGATCTTCAGAAAATCAATTTTTATATTATAAATTACATAATATATTATAAGAAAATGCAAACTTTAAAGAGCTATGCTACAAAATTTTATTAATACAACTACTTTTGTATCTTAAGTGAAAATGATCCTAATTTTATTCTAAATTGATTTATGTAAAAAAAACCTCTTTTGAAAAAATTGGCATTTTTGGCCCTTTTTCCAGCAACTGGCCCATATTTTGGCTATCTATAGCCTTTTTTAATCTTGTTTATGTTCAAAATATCCAAATATCCAAGATTATTTAAAGCTTATTCAAACTTTAATAATTAATAAATTTGTTTAAAAAATATTGCTATCCTATATTCACTTCTTTAAAGATAATAGATAACTAGAGCAACAATAGATAGTGAACACTTTGTATAATCTCACAAGTTACTATGATTTATTTAAATATTTTTACAAAACTTAACAAAGAAGATTTAAGGTAATTTGCAATTATGAAAGAGACTATATTAAAAGTATATGAGAATACTTTTAATTATTTAATTTAGACTGCTAATAATTGTTCGAAGAATATTAGTATAGAGGCAAAAGTAGTCGATGTCTGTGCATTCACAAATTATGAATTTTGATTGGCTAGATCAGGTGTAACATAAAAAACAACAATCAAAACAATTTAACCAATGCTTATTGGTTAAGTTTGCTATAATATAAAAAAATCTATTTATATTTGGTTTTTTGGACTCTAAATAGTTTCATTTTTCTAGTTGTAGTTTATTAGTAAAAGAGTATAAAGACTCGATGTTGAACTTGGGTTCATATATCAGCTATTTTTATATATATGGGAGAGAGTCAGTAGAAAAAGAACAAATTTTTTCTAAGTAAAAGTTTTCTTGACTTTAAGTTTAAATATTTTAACAACTATTTTAATAAATTTAATAAAATTTTTTATTTTAATTCTATATAATTTCAAGATTAAATAAAATTTTTAGCGATTTGATTAAAGAAAAAACTAATTTAACTCCTAATATATTAAATTTAAGTATTTGTATAACATATAAATAAAATAATTTTTATCAAATAAACAATGAAATAAATAAAATTTTTACTAATATTAGGGTTAGGATTAAGACCTGGGATGGGATAGAGCATCTTTTATACCAAAATTTTATGAAAAATTTTTTTATTAGAGCCCCAAAGATAATTTTATAGACAAAATTTCAAAATATTATTAATTTTTTGTTTTTTGCTTTATTTTTGTTGCACAAAAAATGATCTGTATAAAGTGCATTAGTTCAATATTTTGATTGGCTTTTATATTTATTTTGTATAACTAAGTGTTAATACACTTAGTATCCAAATAGAAATTGCCTTTGATTAAATAGTTGTTAAAATATTTTAATTGATAGTCCGCCAGTTAATCGGCGATCGATCATAGTGTAACGTGACGCAAATCACATATGAAAATCACTATAGTGTGAATGTGGCGTGCATACATATAAAAGTTTTTTTCTTATTAAGTTAACGATACATGTCCACTAATTGAAAGTTGTAGAGCTCGTCGAGGCGCATCTAACGGTGGTTAGATCATCCAAATCGGCCTGGTGGATGGCGAGATATCGTTGAAAAACGATTGGACGACTATATAAAATCTCTATGTAAACAAACATTGTTTACATAGTGATTTTATAGTGATTTTATATAGTCGTCCAATCGTTTTTCAACGATATCTCGCCATCCACTGGGCCGATTTGGATGATCTAACCACCGTTAGATGCGCCTCGACGAGCTCTACAACTTTCAATTAGTGGACATGTATCGTTAACTTAATAAGAAAAAAACTTTTATATGTATGCACGCCACATTCACACTATAGTGATTTTATATGTGATTTGCGTCACGTTACACTATGATCGATCGCCGATTAACTGGCGGACTATCAATTAATTTAAAAATTAAAATATTTACTAAAAATAATTTGTTTTTTTTTACTAAACTTACACCTATATTGTTTTTATACAGACTATATTTATTATAGATACTATATGCTACAACTTATATACATACCACCGAAATTGATTTTTGAAAACAATCTATTTCGGGTTTCTAAAGTAAATTAAATTTTTTTTTGAGTTTTAATACCAGACTGCTTGGCCAAGGTTTTTATTAAGAATGATAATAATTTAATAATATAAACGAGGATATAACTAACTATATACAGTATATGCTTTTGGTGTCTAATTTAAGTATTTGCTTAAAGGTTCTATACTAGCTACCATACTTGTAACCCAACTACAGGAATTGGCTATTTAAACCCTTTGATCCAAGCTATACCTTATTCACCAAGTTTTATAAGTAGTGCTTCTAGTATTTTACTAAATAATGATTTCTGCCTTAGACTACCTGCTTAAAGTCAAATGCACTCTCACAGTACAGCTTACCTGTACAGACAAGTCCCATTTCTTGATTTGTTAGAATTTATACACTATGCTCTTATAAAGTGCATTCAATTCTAGTACCTATCATTTTTTAGTAATACTATCAGAGAACTTCTCTAACTTCTTATTCAGGTCTTGCCAAATAGTTTTATGTTTTTTAAATTCCTTGAATTTGCAGCATAACAAACATCATTGCACCCACAACCTCTTATTCAAGATAGTAAAACCAAGACTATAGGTTTTTTACCCAACCGATATGAGCCACAATTATCAAACACAGGTCTAATATCAAAGTATTGCCAATAGAATTTGAACTATCAACCTGCTACTTGGAGTGACAACTTGACAACTTCTCTAAGTTGCTACACCCTGTAAATTAAAATTTTTATAAAAAAAAGCAAATAAAATTTATATATTTATGTTCTTTATAATTTTGTTTATTTAAAAAAAGTATCAAAAAATTTTAGGTTTTAAGTAAAGTAGATTAAAAACAATTTTAAAAAATATTTTTAATTTTGGGTTCCAAAACCCAAAGTAATTTCATTATCATGTATACTACAACTATTATTATTTTTTATTTCAAAGTGCCTAACATTAGAAATAATATTTATTTAGTTACTTATCAAAAATTATGCTAACTTTGGAAATTTTTGATTTTTCTTATAAAATGTTTTTTACTAAGACAATCTATTTTTATGACTTAGAAAAAGTTGTTTAGAATAAAATATTATATTATATAATATATTATTATATATATATTTTATACTTTATTAAGTAAAATTTTTAATTTTAAAAAACCAAATTTTTTGCCTACAAAATCATGCAATTTGATTGGTCAGGATCAGGGTGCAACATGTTGCAAGTGTGACAAATTTATATTCTCTTATATTAAATTTCAAATTTTTTTTTATTATAAATAAATCATATATTTATATTTTTTTGTACCAACTATATTTTGTATTTACTTGGCTTGCTTAGATTTGTAAATATGGAATTATAATACTGTGTATATTACCAATGAAGCAATTTTGATAAGTTGCTATAAGTTCTCGAAATAGCAGGCATGGGCATTATTTCGAAAATTGTACTCCTAAAAATAGCATAAGTGGTTTCAAAATAACACTTATATGTGCCCTGAAATAACACGCACCCACTATATAGGACCCCAAATAATCTATGTGAGGTTATATTTGAGCAATAGTAAAATTTTTTTGGTTAGCACTTTTGTTTTGGTATATATAAGCTATATTTTAAACAATAGATCAAACTTTTACCCACCTTTAACTTTTTTGAAATACAACCTTCTTTAAAAAAAAAATAATAACAAAACATTTCTATAAAAAAAAAAACAGATCATTTAAATAAAAAAACAAATCATTCTCTAAAAAAAAATATAATGTTCTTTAAAAAAAAAAAAAATAATAATAATTTTTAGAAAATTTTATATGTTCATCTGATCCATAATTAGGGTTGGGGGCATGAGAAATTTTTGAGGCATGCCCAGAGAGGCATGCCTTTGACAAGGGCATATCTTCTGTGCCCCGAGCATGCCCCTATGAAGATTATGATTGGCTAATTTATATAAATCAATTGATCAATAAATTAATATACTAAACCTTACTTTTACTATCTATTTTGAATCTTTAAAAAAATACTTTTGCTTTAGTCTACTATTTATTAAACAATACTATTTAATTTATATAGATTTAGCTTTTATAATTTTAATTAACTATAAGCATCAATATAAAATTTTTTTGCAAAGTAAAATCTAATCATCATAGCAAATTTATAAAATTAAATTATTTTGACTAATTATGTAGCTCATTATTTATCATATATTTGTTTTTGATATTTCTTATTGTAAAACTATATTGATAAAGTCTACTCTATCTTTTTGCAAAAGAATGGGTTATATATTATCTATATAATTTTACAATAAGAAATATCTAAAATAAATAGTAAATAGTAAACTTCATAGTCAAAATACTCTAATTTCATAAATTTGCTACAATGTTTTATTTTATAAAATACAAATATATTTTTGCTAAAAAAAATAAAAATTCTATCAAATTTTGCTTAAAAAACTGAATAAACATAATTAAGTTTAGACTATAGTTGTGTTATAATTTTTTACTATAACTTTTGTATCCTTAATTGCCCAATTATATACCTTTATATCACATGACAAGATCACATAACAAAGGCATACCTTTTGGCCAAAGGGCATGCCCTTTGAGGCATACCCTCTAACTCCATGCCCCCAACCCTATCTATAATATATCATAGATCATAAAAATATATTACAAAATAAAAAAAAAACTTAAAAAAAAAACTGTTTTGGGTAATTTTTATTCAATTTTTGCATTTTTTCAATTTGCTATTTTTTCAAATTTTGCATTTATATCCCAGATTTTCATTAGCACATTTCAAATATAAAATTTATAAAAATTACCATTATTAGCATTCTTTTAAATATACCTTTTTTGCCATTTAGCTGTTTTTAAATATAACCTTTTTGTCCAATATCATATCTACTTTTCAAATATAACCTTTTTTAAAAAAGTTCGGGGTCCTTACCATATACATTTATATAGAAGTGAGTTAGTAGAAAAGGGACAAATCATTTTTAGTAAAATTTTTTTAATTTTTAAATTAAAATATTTTGACAACTATTTAATCAAATTTGCTAAAAAAAATTTTTTTTTAATCTTAAAATTATAGAATTAAAATAAAAAAATTTATTAAATTTATAAAATAGTTGTTAAGATATTTAAGCTTAAAGTCAAGAAAACTTTAATTTAGAAAAAATTTGTCCTTTTTCTACTGACTTACCCCATATCACATTATATATATAGTTTATTGACCTTATACTAGTAATAAGAAAATCACCTATTAATAATACAATTTTCTTAAGAATTTATGGCTTTAGTTCAAACCTCAAAATTTGAAAATGAAATAGGAGTTATCCGAAATAAAAAAATAAACTTTTTTGATAATTGGATATAGGATTTTGAAAAAAAAATTTACGATCATAAAAAAATTCATTATTATATAAATAAAATTACAAATAAAATTAGAATATTACTAACTATAACTAGTAGTGATGATTACCACTATTACATGTCCATGTAATAACCAATTAACAGTTAATTATATATTGATCAATGACATCATAATTACACTAAAAAATTTATTAATAACTATTTAATAGCATAATTGCTATTGTACACAATCATTTATTTAATACTTTAAATGAAATAAAGTAAAATACATTAATCCATATGCACTACAATATTGTAAAACCACACTTCTATATACAGCACAGTTTATGTTGCTTCGCTGATGCTCAGCAACACCTACAGAGTTCGCTTCACTCACCCTGTAGTTGCTCGCTACGGCTGTCGCTCTGCTTCACTCCGTTTTCCTAAATACTTAGCCTAACACTAATCATAGTTTTAACACTAACCCTAACCCTAACCCAACTACAACATTACAAAGCAAAAAATCAACATGAAAACGTACAGTAGCAACAGTACGGTGAATCGCACCAAACTTGAAACCAATAACAGAAGTATTCAATTAATGGCACCAAAAAGCAAAACATGATAGCGATGAACGATTTACTATCCAAAAAGGAGAATTAGTATTGCATAAATACTTAACTGAATGTGTGACCCAAAATTGACTACGTTGAAGTATGACTAGCGAAAAAAAAGCACTAACTAAAAGAAGTACCAAATATGGCAATACTAACGCAAAAGAAAAGACTATTACAGAAAGGCACTGAAACTGCTAACACTTACGACAAAGAAAAATATGCGTCAAAAGTACAACAATGAAAAAACATGCGTCAAAAGTAACAGCTGAAAAAAAATACCAAGCTAGACGAAACGAAAAAAGAAGCTGTATTACAAGTAAAACCACTGAATTGGACGATACCAGGAACGAAGAAAAAAATACAAAACTGGACGACACCAACGATGAAAGAAAAAACTACTGTTATAGAACAATAGTTTATTATATTACCTTATTATTTTATTATTTTATTTTTATTATATTTTATTATTATATTGTATTATATTATTATCTTGAGAAGTTAGAATAGTTGATACTGCTTATAACGCTTATAACGATTATCATGCTTATAATGCTTATAACGATTATCACGCTTATAACGCTTATAACGATTATCACGCTTATAACGCTTATGACACTTAAACGCTTATGACACTTATAACGCTTATGTTGCTCTTGTAGATTATAGTATTTATTATTGTAAATTAACGCTTATAACGCTTATTCTAAAGTAAATTTAAAGACACAGAATTTCCCTTAGTCAAACTAGACCAAGATACTCCACTTTTCTTATACTTAATATACATCTTGTACTGGGATTTCTTAGGAACAGAAACCTAAGGATAGCCCTATCTTAGATTATTAATAAAGAAACTATTTATCTTAATAAGGATCCCTGTAGCCGTGTCGTTGTTATAGTAAGGAGTTAAAGAAGGCCTCCCTACTGTAACACCATGTTGCAAAAAATGCCAAATGGGAGACACCAGAGACGAAAAGAGAAACACTAAACTGGACGGCACCAAGGACGGCACCAAGGATGAATGAAGCATACACATTAAAATGGAAAACAATATGTTAGTACTTATAAATAAATAAAAAAAAGCAAACAAGAAACGAAAAAAATCGATTACTAATCTTTTATATTGATTGCATTGTATAACCATAATGTAGTGATCATTACCACTGGTTATTTTAACAATTATTTATAAAATTAATAGGATTTATACATACTAATTTCGAATAAATATGTTGCTAATTTAATTTAGAATCAAAAACCTGAACAATAATTCTAAATAAGTTTCAACATATTTGTACTAGTTTTAAAAAATTAACCTAAATATTCGAAATAACGCTTATGCATGTACTCGATATAACACTCATGTATTTAAAATAATGCACAAATATAAGAATTTATGGTATTTGTTTTTTTTCTTTTTCTTTCTTCTTTTCTTTTTCTTCTGATGTTTATTTTTTCACAGATCTTGGATTCTTTTGTTGGTTTAGAAGTAAATTCGTTCTTTTATAGTTTAGACAAATTTTTTGTATTAATTAGGTTTTGGATTCTTTTGTTAGTTTAGAGATAGATGAGTTTTTTGTATTGCCAGATTCAGAAATTTTTTTCTTTCAATATTTATTCTTTTTTCTTTTTAGTTTTTTTTATAGATATTGGATTCTTTTTAGTTATTGGAGTCATTATTGGAGTTGTTGCTAGAGTTATCACTAGAGCTGTCATTGAAAATATTATTGAAATTGTTAAGGTTTAGATTATTGGTGTTGTTCTTTTGATAAGTAGGTCTTTATTTGGTTTTGGGTAATATTTCATTATTACTTTGCTAGAACTGCTTAAATACAATATTATAGAATAGTGCAGTTTCTTTGTTCTATAATATTATTTTAATAAAAACTATTGCACTTTTTTTTTTATATATAATAAATATGACTATTATTTTTTTTATATATAATAAATATGA
>QKWP01001344.1:116270-135688 GCA_003550325.1 Gigaspora rosea | reverse complement strand
GATCAAAATTCATTTTCCTTAAAACTAGCCCCAGATATTCATGTTCCACCCTATCAAAGGCTTTTGCTTGGTCTACTAGCAGGAGCCAGAGTTCCTGATTAGGTTCATATTTGTTTCTCAAAGTCGAGATAACATCCATGGCAGCATCTGTAATCAGTCTGTTTCTTACAAATCCTTGCTAGTGGTCAGGTATTATTAATTCGCAAATTCCATTAAGTCTATCCGCTAATATTTTCATAAAGATCTTAACGTCACTATTCACCAAGGAAATTGGTTTCCGTTAAGTCTATCCGCTAATATTTTCATAAAGATTTTAACATCACTATTCACCAAGAAAATTGGTCTCCAATTATTTATGAGTTCCAGGTCTTCCAATTTTTTAGGAATGAGCGTGATTAAGCTTTTGTGCCAGGATTCTGGTATCTTGCCTTCTTTTAAAACATTGTTAAAGAGCTTATCTAGTACCGGTATTACCTCTTCCTCCATAGCTTTATAAAACTCATAGGTTAGGCTATCAGTGCTAGGAGATTTCCCTTTTGGCAGTTTCCTCACTACATTTTGAATTTCCTCTCGAGTAATTTCTTGTAGCAAATTTTCATTTATCTCCTTTGTTACCTGGGAAAGCTCCTCAGTTAACTCTTCTGCCACCTCCTTATTTATCTTTTCTTTTTCATATATTTTAGCGTAGTAGTTGCGAATGTATTGTAAAATGTCCTTTTCTTCATTCATTTAATTAGGGATATTGATTTTATCTAGGCTGCTTTGCGACCTTCTCAACTTATATCTTGAGAAAAAGTATTTGGTAGATTTTTCTCCCTTTTCAATCCATTTTGCCTTAGACCTTAATCTCCACTTTTCTGAGAGTGATGTGGCTTCTTCGCTTAACTGTACTTTTAATTCTTCCAGCTGAGTATCAAGGTAATCCCTGGAACCTACCCTGGCCTTCCATTCCTTCAGTTTAGTCACCTTTTTATTTAGCCGTGCAATTCTCGTTTCCTGTATTTTCGGACCTCTAAACACCCTTATAATTGATTGGATATTAGTTTTGCAGAGGTCCCAATCCACTGCTGAGTTTTTATCACGAATTTCCTCCAGGACCTCCTTTACAAGCAAATCATTCTTAAAGCAGGATTCCTCAAATCTCCATTGAGCTTTCCTTTTGGGACCTTTATTGTTTTGGAGGGTACACTCCACCAAAAGATGATCTGAGTTTCCATATCATGTGTTAACTCCTGAGATTAAATGACCACTGTCTTCATCCACAAAAATGTTCAATGCATGTTGCCATGAAGCTGTTATTTCTAGTATTCTGGTGAAATGTTATGAATGGCTTAGTGTTCGACATATCAGCCGCGTTAATGAATTCTTTCATTCTATCGGACAATAGCTTCCTTGTGAGGTCATATTGTACCATAGCTTGACTAATCCTATTTTTCTCAGGGTTAATATTTGTATTAAAATCCCTAGCTATGATGTTTACCATTCCTGCTCCTCTATGTAGGGCACAGTTCTGAAAAAAGGTAGCTCTTTCACCCTGGCATGAGGGTGTAGACATTTGTTAACATAAATGTCTGGTTCTTAAACGTACACCGTGTTGAGATGGTTCTCCTATTATTAGAGATCTTTATATTTTCAAACCGAATGTCTCTATTCCCAGCTAGTATTGCTGTGCATTCAGACCATATTAAGTCATAATTCTATTGTGTCTTTAAAAAGTTCCTAGTAAAAGAAAAATAATATATAAAAAAACTCTTTCCGGTTCACTTTCGGAAATTAACAAATACAAAATTTCTAGTCAAAACCCTATAGTTTTCTTTCAACACAATCATAAGACAAAAGAAAGGCCCTTTGGCCTAGAAAACGCAAATTTGTTGTACTAGACATGGGTAAGCAACAAAAAAACAAAAAAATCAGGCTCTCGACTAAAGTTGAAAAAGAAAACAAGGAAAAAATTTTCCACTTTGTAAAGAACAAAGAGAACAAGAAAAACTCAAGTTCAGTAAATGTAGAACTAAACAACTATCAGCTCTCGAATACAAAGGCTTCAGAACAACTTAAGGACAAAACTGCTACTACAAGTTGGGCAGCTCAAACAGAAGAAGAACTTAAAGATGAAGAAAAAAAACACGAAAATGCTGACGCAAGAACTGTGAGCAAAGATCAAAACAAACCACATGATATCCTGACTGACACAACAATTCACATGTCCCAGGTAAACAACAAACAGGCTGAAAAACATGTGCACCAAACAGACAAAGTAAACAAAAACGAACATGTGAATCAAGCAGATAACGATCATCTAGACAAAGAAATTATTGATCCAATTACTTCGGGTACAGCCCAAGCATCTACAAGTACATCTGCACTTTCAGCCAGGGAAGTTAAAACAAAACAATGGACAAACTTCTTTTCTAAACTCAAGGGAGGAAAAGCAAATTTCACCAACACAGTGCCCAAATACAAAATTCTCTCTAAAAATGACAATGCTTTGATTATTGACATACAGAGCTTGATCAATATATCCACTAACGACATAATTGCAACACTTGTACTGAAACTCAATGGAGACTTATTGGCAGCCAAGACTCACTTAATAAGAGGAAAAAGGGTTTCTCTTGAGCTAGTTTTCAAAAGCAAAGAAAAGGCACAGTTCTATGCCTCAGAAGGGATTACTATCTTTAAGCAAACATTCTTTGGTTATATTCCTATCAATCTCAAGCGTTCTTTTCTCACAGTGAAACTCAGAAATACACCAGAAGGGGATTTAGAAAATACTATAGCACTCATTCTAGAAGCATTTCAAGATATTGGCCAGATTGCTTCAATAAAGCACCTCTTATACGAAGGAACAACGATCTGTTCAGATCAATGATTGGTGATATTTGAAATTACAGAGGACCCAGACTTACACTCCAGAATCCCAAGATGCACGTGATCATAAAGTAACAACCGAATAGAAGGAAGCTCTCAAGGTCTGCTATTACTGCGAAAAAGAGGGGCATATCAAAAAAGAATGTAACGAACTTAAAGCCTCGATAGAAGCAAGACGCTTACTAAAAGAAGCTAAACTCCAAAAAAAAGAAGAAGCAAACACTCATAAAACTTCCACTCCAAGCCCTATCTTTAGCCCAAATAACTCCTATATTCAAGACTTCTCAACGAATACAGAGGGTGAAGCACAAACTGAAGTGGCAGAGACAACTGCTGTTCCAACACCAAACAATACAGGTTTGGTACCACAAAAAATAGAAATCGAAATAGCTACTCCAACTACCTCGGAAATGGAAATCCTAACGGATTCAAAGGAACCAAGCTCAACCCAAAGTACACTGCAGAAAATACCATTTACAGTAGTCTTCTACAAGAAATCAAATAATAAAAATGGAAAAAGAAAAGAAGAAGAGGGAAAGAATTTTACACATCTGGATCAACAGCATAGAGTCCACGGGATCGTCTCACAGGGCGTACCGGGGCTAAAGAACCAATACTAAGACTACTTCCTCTTAGTGTAGCCTAATCCTCTTATCTTCTTTCATGTTTAAAATTGCCACACTTAATGTAAAAGATCTAAACAATAGACCTAAGGCACAGAGAAAACTCACACTTGTTCGTTTCTTTGAAAATTGGACTCCACCCATAGCAGAGGGAAGAATCTGTATCATTGCAGATGATTTTAACACAAATCTGGACCCAAAAAATGATAGAATAAGCAGCGCACTAGCACAACCTGATCGCTCAAGGGACCTTGTACAAAATCTTTTAGTTGATTATACTGATACAGTTCTGTTTGCAAAAGAGAGCCCATTTCTCACATTTTACCAATCCACACACAATGGTCAAAGAATGGCAACACGCCTTGATTATATTTTTATAGAAGCAAGTCACAATCATCTTTGTAAAAATACCGATACAAAATTTGGGAATTCTGACCATTTACTAGTGGAATCGGAATTTAACTTCAAGCCGTCACACACCAACAGAGCTCAATGGAGGTTCGATAGAAAATCCTGAGACATTCCAGAACTGAAAATTGGTATAATGAAAGAACTTCAAGAGACCCAAAACATCTCCAACTGTGATTTCTGCAAATGCTCAATTCAATCTATAGTAAGAGCCCATAAATCTAGTTCTCCTCCAGAAAAAAACATCCAGAGGCTTTATAAAAGACTTTGTAATTTGAACAATAAGATAGCCCAAAACCCCATCTTAACTGATCTCAAACTAATTATCGAAGACCTTAACTTAAAGCTACAAGAGGAACTGGCATCTCTTTAGGAAAGGTAGCGTATCAGGTCGAGTGCCAAGTGGATAGAAGAAGGAAAGAAGTCAACAAAATACTTCTTTGCTCTCTATAAAAAAAAACACTCTACAACAAGCTGCTCAAAAGTAAAGAATCCTAATGACACAAATGGGACGCCCCAGGTACAAACACTCAACTACATTAAAGAATTCTACCAAGAAGTCTACAAAAAGGAGACAATTGATAAGGAAGTAGCTTTTCAACTTATGGAAAACCTGGCACAGGTCTCTTCGAAACAAAATTATGCACTAATCAAACCTATCACAGAGGAGAAAATTTGCCAAACAATTGACAAACTCCCAAACAATAAGGCCCCGGGCTCTAATGGTCTTACATATGAATTTTACAAAGACACCAGAGAGGCTGTCGTTCCAATACTAGTCAAACTCTTTAATGAGGTCCTCTCACAAGGCCAAATCCCCAAGTCTTGGAGCAAAAGCTTGGTCACTTTGATCCCCAAAAAGAACAATGATTTAGAGAGCATTAATAGCTGGAGACCAATCTCGCTCGTCAATGCTGATGTAAAGATTTTCATAAAGATACTAGCAAACAGAATCAACCCAATCTGCAATGAAATTATAGGTCCAGCTCAACAAGCATTCATAGCCAACAGGTCTATCACAGATTCAGCTCTGGATATCCTCACAGTACTGAGAAATCAAAAGGACCAAACGAAACAGCACTGGCTTCTTTTGCTAGACCAACAGAAGGCATTTGACAGGATTAGCCATGACTTTATACGTATAGTATTGGAAAGAATGAACTTCGACCACAACTTTATTAGGGTCGTCAATGCCTTGTTTTCCTCACAAGTTGCACACATAGATGACTCAGGTCAAATATCAGAACCAATTAGAGTGGAGAGAGGGTAAGACAAGGAGACCTGCTCTCCCCTCTCCTCTATGTTCTGGCTATTAACTCTCTAATAGAGACCATTATTCAGAACATTAGGGGCATTCCGATTAGTGATACAAACTTCAAAATTGCAGCATATGCAGACGATCTATCAATTGGGATTAGCTCTCCGTCGGACTGGTCAACACTTCTCAAAATTTTCAGTAACTATGAAAAAGCCTCAAATGCAGTCATCAATAAATGCCAGCAGAGTCGAACTCTTAGAGCACATAATTTTAAAACCCCAACCAATGACCAGGAATACTTTACATTCCTTGGATACAGTGTAGACATCAAGGGTAACCCTAGCAAAACCCTTTGGAGCAAAATGACAAAAAAAATCAAAAACAAGATCGAAGAGCTCTCCAAAAGAAACTTGTCATTTAGAGGAAAGATTCTTGCAGCCAAAACACTTCTTATTTCCAAGATCTAGTACTTGGCCTATCTCCCCCCACCATCAAGAGGACAACTTAAAGAAATCGACTCACTTATAATAAAATGTGTTAAGAATAATTCACAAATGCTCCCCCAATACTCAACATTCCAACTTGGGTATGAAAAGGGTGGTCTATCAGCTCCAATTCTCAAGGACATGCTCGATGCCAGAATCCTCTCAATCTGAATCAAGTTACTATCTAGCAGCACTTTATAGGCAAGAACAGAAAGAAAGATAATCATAGCAGAAATCCGTAACAGAAGGAATATTACAGTTAGGGAAGCGCTATCACAAATTCCCTCAAGACCAAAGATTGGCCGAAAAGATGGAGACCATACCTAAATGCCTGGAAAAAATTTAAGGGTAAAATTGAAACAACAGGTACCTGGCCATTGGAACCTAGTAATCTCAAAATAGGTGAAATAGAGGGTCAACATTTTACTGTTCACATGGCCCTAAAAAGCCTATATGAACCATCGGCTCCCTCAAGCAACACAGATCAAAACCATTCTCAATTTAAATGGATCAAATCCAAATGGAGTCTTAACAAGAACAAGGACACTTTTTGGCGCCTTATGCACAGGGCTTACCTCTAGGGTACCGATTAGTGCACATCGATTCCAATGGTATTGGGGACTGCCCTAATTGCCCCTACCATACGCAAACCATCGAACATTTTGCTTTAAAGTGTCCTCTAAGCAAAGTTATCTGGGAAACTGTCTACAAAGTCCTGAAGACATCGGAAGAGAACTCAATTCCTCGAACATTAGACAATATCTTCAATGCTACCAATATTAAAGAAAACAAGAAACGCAAAACTGCGATCTGGTTACACATTATCTGCATCTACGAGATCTGGTGCTGGTATATGCAAGCCAAATGGCCCGATAATATTATCCCTCAAACAGCAATTGTCAATATAATTAGAATCAAGTTAAAATTTGAAATTAACCTTTTATATAGAATCCTTGGTTGTAAAGGCCGCAAAAAGACGGGTAGCGGCAAAAACATTCTTGACTTCATAGAACTTTCTGTATAATTTTGTAAATTAATATGTATATAAATAAAGTACGCTTAGATGCGTTTTGAAAAAAAAAAAGTTTCTAGTGTTCTCGTTCCTTAATAGACGGTTCTCCAGTCAACTGGTTCAAAAATTTTTTTTTATATATAAATTTTACTATAAGTGCGAATGCACAGAGTCTCTATCTAAAATTTTTTTTATATTAAGTTAATCATCTTTCTGGCTTAAGAGACTTTTGTAAAGCTCATTAAAACGCATCTAATAGTGGTTAGAGCATCAAAATCGGCTTGGTGAATACCAAGATATCTTTAAAAAACCTTTCTTTTACTATGTAGATTTCTTTGCAAACANAAAAAACCTTTCTTTTACTATGTAAATTTCTTTGCAAACAATAGTATTGTTTATAAAGAAATTTATATAGTAAAAGAAAGGTTTTTTAAAGATACCTTGGTATTCACCAAGCTGATTTTGACGCTCTAACCACCATTAGATGCATTTTAATGAGCTTTACAAAAGTCTCTTAAGCCAGAAAGGTGATTAACTTAGTATAAAAAAAAGTTTTAAATAGAGACACTGTGCATTCGCACTTATAGTAAAATTTATATATAAAAAAAAATTTTTGAACCAGTTGACTGGAGAATCGTCTATTAAATTTATTTCTTGTAACATGATAAAATCTATTCTATATGATTTAAGCAAGCTTAATGTAACACCTTGTTTGTCCCTATCATTCAGCCCTTTTACATTTAATGTGGCTATTTTAACTTCTTTTGATTGGGACAATTTGATGATAAGAGTGTGAAGGACGACTATCCTCGGGGAGAGCCCCCCTTTCCACGAAATTGGTTGTAGGGAGCCGCCCTCAAGTTTATTATTTTTTGTTCATTTCTGTTTTTCTTATCGTTGTGCTTTTTGTAAGTTACTGTGGTAAATCTGTCCTCGTCTGTGTTCTTGTTGTTCATAACTATCTCCATTTTTGAGTCAGGTAGGGGATCTTGTAGCTCCGTTTTCTGGGAGTATTTGTTACTATTCGGCCCTCCATAAAGTGTTGATAGTTTGTCTTTGCTGGGTTCTGCCCCCACTTCCGGGCCTACTGTGATAGGTGCAGAAGCGTCGCATTCCTTAGTCATCTGATCATCTGACTCTACTTGTGTAATCTCTGTTGCCTGTATGTGTTGAGTTATTTTACCTGCCGATGCATCCTGATTTCCTATTTGGGTAGAGCCCTCTTCAAATTCTGAATTCTCTCCTACCATTTCCGTGTCTGAATCCCTAATTGGGAAACTCTCTTCATGTTGAGTTTCACTATGTGCCTATCGGCAAACTTTGCGGCCTCTTTATTTCTTTTGTATTCTCGGTATTCATTTCTTAGGGCAACTGACTCCTGAAACTGTTTACAGTCTTTCTTAATATGGCCTTCGTCCTCGCAGAAATAACAGACTTTAGTTGCAGATCGCCATTCTGTGGTGACCTTGTTGTCTTATACATGGGTAAACCTCGGGATTTTCCTTTCCAACCCTAGGTCATCTGTAGTTTCAAAAATTATAAGCCACTGGGCTATAAGATATAGTGTCCCATCGATTAGTAATGGTTTTATAGAGACAATGGTCCCTATGTCACCGAATGCTATTAACAATGCGTTCGAGATTTCTGATTTATTTCCCAAAGGTACATTCTGACATTTGATTGGTAAAAAGGACTTCCTCTCATCCATAGGAATGTACCCGAAGTATATACGGTTCAGGATAGTTAACCCTTTTGCTGCATAGTATCTTTGTTTTTCTGCGTCAATAAACGTCACCTCCAAGTGTGTGCACTTTTCTTTCGAAAAATGCTGCTTCGCAGCACTGATGTCATATTTGACTGAGTCAAAAAGTGAACTTATAATCTCATTAAATGTGGATTGAATATTGCTGATATTAATTATAAGCGCAAAGTTGTTTTTTGTCTTAATTGTGCTCCTCGGAGAAAACGTCGAGTAAGGGAGCTGACTTTTATCACCTGATTTTTGGGTAGGTAGGTGGGGTAGCTAAAGTATCAGGTGTAATTCTGGCCAGAATTACCAAAATCCGGCCAAAATTATAAATTAAAATTATAAATTTATATGTAAATTTAATATTAAATAGCTTTTGACCTACTGGACCAATTTGGATGATTTAACTACCAAAATGATCCTTTCAAAAAGAGGATTCTAGCAAGTCTAAAATCACTAAAATCCAATTACTAGATCATAAGATCGATATTGATATGTATTTTTTTTTAAAAGGGCAATCCTGCCTTTATTATTTGGGATACGAGTGTAACACTCTAGGATTTTTAGACTACTGCCTACATTCCCTCCCTTCCACAATAAAGACTCGTCCGGTTATCGAAGTACCTAAACGCGATCTGCCGCAGTCAAGAATAGTCTCAAATTTTGGTCTTCTAATGCATAGAACACTTCAAATTATCACCGACAGGCTCTTGCTAGCTTTGTCAGGATCGCCCCCCTTTCCTTAAAATTTTTCCTTCTTCATACAGGACAAAATGAAAAAGGTGGAAAGTACCAATAAACTACCAAGAAAACGAAAAGCTAAAAACATGTGACCGATACAAAAAAGAAAAAACATAAGAAAAGAGGCCAATCCTAACCAGCAAAAGAAAGAAAACAAAGAAAAAAAGGATAGAACTGACAAATACTACATTTAAAAATTATATAGTACTGCATAAGGAATTGCCTCACCTAAGTACTATATGTACATAGAAGAAAAAGATATTGATATGTATTATTATAATATTATATAATATTTTAATAAATACTATAATATTATATAAATCTAGATCGATTTTAGGATCCTTTGATAGGATTTTGGTAATTTTGGACTTGTTAGAATCCTCTCTTTGAGAGGATCATTTTGGTAGTTAAATCATTTAAAATTAAATCATTTAAAATGGTCTAGTAGATCAAAAATTATATAGTATTAATTTTTTTATTAATTAATTGATAATACGCCTGTCAACTAGAGAATAGGCGAAATGAGGCGTCTTCCATCTAAAACTTTTTTTCTTACTAAGTTACCGATACATGTCCACTAATTGAAAGTTGTAGAGCTCGTCGAGGCGCATCTAATAGTGGTTAGATCATCCAAATCGGCCCAGTGGATGGCGAGATATCGTCGAAAAACGATTGGCCGACTATATAAATTCTCTATGTAAACAATATTTGTTTACATAGAGATTTTATATAGTCGGCCAATCATTTTTCAACGATATCTCGCCATCAGCTGGGCCGATTTGGATATCTAACCACCGTTAGATGCGCCTCGACGAGCTCTACAACTTTCAATTAGTGGATATATATCATTAACTTAGTAAGAAAAAAAGTTTTAGATGGAGCACGCGCACATTTCGCCTATAGTGATTTTCATGAGATTTCGTTATATAGTCTGCCAATCGTTTTTCGGCGGTATCTCGCCATCCACTGGGCCAATTTGGATGATCTAACCACCGTTAGATGCGCCTCGACGAGCTCTACAACTTTCAATTAGTGGACATGTATCGTTAACTTAGTAAGAAAAAGAAAAAAGTTTTAGATGGAAGACGCCTCATTTCGCCAGTTGACAGGTGGATTATCAATTAATTTATAAATTTTTTGCGCAATTTGATTGGCTAATAAAGTGTCAGGTGTGGGTGGGTGGGGGTAGCCCCTTAAGAGATGGAAATCACCTGATTTACGGCAGCTCCCTAAGTTGATTGCCCTCTTCTCAAACGAGGAAAGAGGGATGTCCAGTTTCTATCTTGCGCCTTTACCTCCCCATCTTGGAGCTAATTTTAGGGGACATGTCCAAACTTGATTCAATTGGTGTGTCTACTGTTACTGCGATTACTGGGGTTTCTAGGACTAGTTCCTTTGTCGCTCCCGACTTGTCTACAATATGTGAATCTAATTTCTCATTTGTTTCTGTATTTTCATTGCCTGGAACCATTAAGGGTAGAAGTGAAGTAGTGTCCCCTGCTTGTTCTTTACTCAGTCTATTTGTGACGTCCTTTAATATAGCAAGTTCTTGTTCTACTTTTTCATCCCAACTTAGCTCCTTGTTTGGTCTAAGTTCATCGGTTGTTTGAGACGTGTTTAGTATCGGTTCTTGTTTTGTTTTTAGTTTATTGTTATTATTTTCGTGTCTGTTTTTCTTGTTTACGATTTTGTATGTGTTCTTTCCTGCAACAGTTTTACGCCTTTTTGTCATATTTGAAACGTGTACCTCCTTTACTTCACCCAGCATATATTTCCCAATCACTTGTAGGGCGCACGGCCCACTTCCTGGTCTTCTTATAGCCTTAACTCGCTTGTATTTCGTAGTAATTTCTAAGTCTTTGTATTTGGCCTCTTCCAACTCGCTGTGGACTGGAGAGAGTGACCGTAGATCAAAAAAAGCTTGTTTTTCTATTGTTATACCTCAGATATTTTTTTCTATTAAGGTTAAGAGAGGTTCGAAAGCTAAAACATATAACAGGTCGAGCGTGGATCCCCCTGTATTACTCACCTTTTGACTTTAAATGCCGCTGAGAATTCCCCGTCTTTAATAATATGCGCTTGTTGGTTTTTAAACAAATTTAAAATTACATTGATAATTTGCGGTTCAAACTCCATTTTCCTCAGCATCAGTTCTAGGTAGTCATGTTCCACTCTATCGAATGCTTTTGCTTGATCCACAAAAAGCATCCAATGCTCGTGATTGGGGTCATGTCTCCCCCTCAGAGTGGTAATAATATCCATTGCTGCGTAAGTGATCAGTCTGTGTCTTATAAACCCTTGCTAGTGGCCCGGAATTATTTGTTCACAGAATTTATTCAGCCTATCCGCTATTGTTTTCATAAAAATTTTTGTGTCACTGTTTACCAAGGATATTGGTCTCCAGCTGTTTATGAGTTTAGAATCTTCTGATTTCTTGGGGATAAGTATGATCAGGCTTTTGTGCCAGGAGTTAGACATCTTACCCTCCACTAAGACACTGTTGAATACTTTTCCAAGACTGGTGTTATATCCTCCTCTATAGCCTTATAGAATTCATACAACAGACCATCTGTGCCAGGAGACTTTCCCTTTGGTAACCCCTTTATTACGTTTCTAATTTCTTCTTGTGTAATCTTGCAAATTAGGCTTTTATTTATGCTCTCTGTTACCTGGGGAAGAGCAGTTGTTATCTCCTCTGCTGCTTTTTTATCTATTCCTTTCATTTTGTATAGCTCAGCATAGTAGTCACGTATGAACTAAAGCACATCCTTCTCAGAGCCTTCTGTAGTAACCCTAAGTTTATTCAAGTTACCTTGTGCCCATTTTAGTTTATACCGGGAATAAGAAGTATTTGGTGGATTTTTCACCCTCCTCTATCCACTTAGCCTTGGACCTTAGAAGCCACCTTTTTCTAGTGAGATTGTTTCATCTTCCATTTGTACCTTTTGCTTTTTGTTCTTTTAATGTGCATATTTTCTTGTTTAGCTGCGAGATTTTGTTTTCTGGAGATCTTGGACTCCTAAAGGCTCTAATTATTGAATGCACCTTGATTACAGAGATCCCATTCCATGTCCGCCTCCTTATCGCTTATTTCATCCTTTATCTCCTTTAAGAGCCGATTGTTCTTAAGGCATTGTTCATCAAATCTCCACTGTGTAGACTTTTTGGTATGTTTTCTGTTCTGTAGAATACACTCCAACAGAAGATGATCTGAATTACCATATCGTGTGCAGACATCCAAGATCAGGTGTCCATTTTTTTTATCGATAAAGATGTAGTCTATGCAAGTTGCCATGGTGCTATTGTTTCTGGTGTTTTGATGAAATGTAATAAAGAGTTTGGTGTACGATGTATTTGCCATATTAATGAACTCAGCTAATTTGTTAAGCAGTTGCTTCCTTGTGGGGTCATTTTGTGGGTTGGCTTGGCTGATTCTGTTAACCTCAGGGTTGATGTTTGTATTGAAGTCTCTGGCAATGATATTGATCAAGCCTTCTTCTTTTTGTGGGAACCAATTATTGAAAAAGGCAGCTCTTTTGTTTGGGTTCAGCAGAGCGTATATGTTAGTCAGTTTGTACACTTGGTTTTTAAGTTTGCATGTTGTGGACATCACTCTGCCCTCTAGCTCAATTTTTGTATGTTTGAATTCTATGTCCTTATGTCCTGCTAGGATTGCTGTTTTTTCAGACCAAATTGAATTGTAGTTCTATTGTGTTTTTAAAAAGTTCCTTGTATTCTTATTTTTTAAGTTCGTTTCCTGTAACATAATAATGTCTAATTTGTAGGATTTTATAGTGTTAGTGTATTATTACTTTTGTCCCTATTGGTTTAGCCCTTTTACGTTCAGAGTTGCTATTTTAATTCTATTAGAGCGGGACATTTAGGAAGTAAAAGGGGATTATGGTATTTAAACTCGAGGTGGGTTTCCCCTCCTTGGGCTTGGTCATAGGGTACCACCCTTGAACTTTCCGATTTACGTGGGGTTGCATATTTCCTTTCCTGGGATTTTTTTTTGTAAGTAACTGTGGTAAAACCTTCCTTGTCCCTGATCATACCACTTTCAATTGGCTCCGATTCCATGTCAGGAGAAGTGACGAGTAATTCAGAGTCCTTAGAGTTTTGGGTAACCCTTGAAGTACCATAGCCAATTATGGATAATTCATCTATAATAGTTTGTTGTGCCTGCTGAAAAGCTTTGTTGCACACTTCTGTTTTTATTACTATGTTGCTATTTGGGTTCGTTTGTGCAGTTACACTAGAGTCCCTTTCACATTTATCTTGTACTGCATCTGGCAGCACTATATCAGTATTAATTATTTGGGTAGTATTCCCCTCGATTCTACTGTCCTTAACTGTTTCAGTATCAGCCATATCAGTACTTTGTTGAGCAATTACGTGCTGTGCCTCTGGCATATGCACATTATCATCAACAGGTGTTTTCTTAACAGGTGAATATGCCACGTGTCTTTTCCTAGTGACACCTTCTGTTTCCATATCTGGCACAGCTTTATTTTGTTTGAATGCTTGGTAAGCCTTTCTTAAGGAGATAGACTCTTGGAGTTGAGTACAATCTTTTCTTATATGGCCTTCTTTCTCACAAAAGTAGCATACTTTGGTTGCTATATGCCATTCTGTAGTAACTTTGTTATCCCTCATATGGGTGAACCTTGGGATACTCTGTTCTAAGTTTGGGTCGTCTGTGGTTTCGAAGATAATTATCGTCAAGTATAGTGTTCCTTCAATTTGTAGAGGCTTTATAGTGGCAATAGATCCTATGCCTTCAAATGCTTCAAGCAGTGCGTCCGAGATTTCTCTTTTGTTACCTAAGGGTACATTACGGCATTTGACTGGCAGAAAGGATTTCCTTTTGTCTACAGGAATATACCCATAGTATGTCCGGTTCAGAATAGTCAGTCTGTTGGCTGCGTAGAATTTCTGTGTTCTCTATCAATAAACGTTACTTCTAAGTAGAGGTCTGACTCGATGAATAATATTCACTGAATATTCACTAAATATTCAATATTCGAATATATAATTTTTCACTAAATGAATATTCGAATATTTAAAATTTCACTAAATATATTCATTGAATATTCATTGAATATATATATATATATATAATTTTATAATATATTTTATTTTTTAATAATTTATTTGCAATTTTATTGGCTAATTTAAGTGAGATAGTTATATAATTTTTTAAAATAAAATATATTTAATATTCAATGAATATTCAGTGAATATTCAAATAATAAAATATTGAACAAATGAATATTCGAATACTTATTTTTTGACCAAATCAGACCTCTACTTCTAAGTGTATGCGTTTGCTTTTTATAAGGTGTTGTTTTGCCGCACTGATGTCGTATTTTACTGCGTCGAATAATGAGGTCATGATCTCATTGAATAAAGCTTGTATGTTACTTAAATCGATTATTAAAGCAAAATCGTTTTTCGTTTTAATTGCGTTTCTTGGGAAAAGGTCGAGTATGTAGATTGTCCCCTTTTTAGACGAGGGAAGAAAGATGTCCATTTCCTATCCTGAGTTACTGGAGCTTCAAAACCTTGCAAAAACTTGTGAAAACTTGCGAAAACTTGTGTTCTTGAAATTTAGAAATTACCGAAGAAATTAGTTGTGTGTTCTTGCAAAGTGTCGAAAGGCTAAGTTGGCTTGCAAAGTACTGAAAAGTACTGGATTTCTTGCAAAGTGCTAGTGGTAAAGTGTAGAAATAAAATAAAGAAAAACGAAAAAACAATGTAAAATTGATAAAAGATCTAAATTATAAACAAAAAAAAATAAACAAAGATCTAATCTGATTTTGTAGTACAATAATCGAAAATCATCGAAACATTTTGAAAATATTAGTCAAACGCGTTTTTGATATGATCCAGGTTACAGATTTACTAATCCCAAAATATTTCAAAAGTATTTGAAATATTAAAAAAAAAAAAGAAAGAGAAAAAAAAGAAAGAGAAAAAAAAAAAGAGAGAGGAAAAAAAGAGAGAGGGGTAAAAGGGAGAAAGTGGTAAAAGTGAGAGAGAGGTAAAAGAGAGAAAGTGTAAAAATTGTGCAAAATGGCTTTTTTTTTTTAAGTTTTTTGGCACAATTTGTGGTATATATTTTTATGATCCTTGGTAGCTTGTGGATTAAATGGGCTTAAGAGTTTTTGAACTTTTCAAAAAAATTTTTTTTTTTTTTTGGTTGAAATTTTCGTGATGTGGTAAAAACACTATGCAATTGTTAAAGATCTGATAATTGTTATATATCGTTATGATTAAAAAGTGAAAAAAAAACAAAATAGAAGATCTAATTATAAACAAAAGATCTAATCTGATCTTGTAGTACAGAATTTGAATATTGTCAAACTATTTTGAACTATTTCGAAAAATCTGTCTAATGCATGATCCAGGTTACAGATCTACTAATCTAGCTTGGTTTACTAGTCCTAAAATATTTTGAAAGAGTTCAAAATATTTCGTAACATATTTCGAAATATTTCGGAATTACTTTTGTAATATTTTAAAAATTTGATATTTCGAAATATTTCGAAATATATTACGTAATATTTTGATTATATTACGGTTTGTAAGACCTTTCGTAAGATTACGCTATTATAAATTTGCTAATATATAATCTGGAAGATTATAAATGCTAGCATTCACTTGCTTGTCAGGATCAGTTTGACTTGCCTTGTCATTAATATAGAAATAACTTTGAGAAATGTGTTGAGATAATGAACTAGATTTTGAAAAATCACGAGGACAATAAGGACATTGCCAATGCATTTTGAAAAAAAAATTGAGAAACAGAAAAAGAGAGAACAAATAAAGAGAAAGAAAGTAAAGAAGCAAAAAAAAATAGAAGAATTAAGGAAAAAAAAGCAAATAAAAAAAAGAGCAGAAAAGCAAATAAAAACGGTTAAAAGACGGAAAAAAACAAAAGAGAACAAAAATATGAAAGCAAAAGAAAGCAAAATAAATGTAAGAAAATAAAGAAAAAAGCAAATGAGGGAATAAAAAAAGAAATAAAAGCGAATTGAGTGAATAAAATGAATAATAGGATAGAGAGATCAAAAGGTGAAAGATGAAACTGAAAATAAGTGATATTAAACGATATTAAGCAAAATCAAGTGAAGAAGAAAAAAATAAAATGAGAAAATAAAAGGGCTCTAGTACACCAGAACCTAGACTGGATTCTGTTCCTCAGATTTAAAAGAGAAGTGTGAACGACAAATGATAAAAAAAAAAAAAGAATATTGAATTAAAGCGATTATCAATTATAAAGACAGTCTATAAGAATGTCTAAAGGATAATATTCAAAGAATTTTGCTTTGTATCTGTTTGTATCAATTTATATCTATTTATATCGATTTAAATCAATTTAACTTTTATTTTTCAAACCAATTTCATACACTAGTAAACAACTAGCGTCATATTAATACGTGATCTAACATGTGCACCAAAGAAATTTTATTTTTCAAAACAATTTTATGCGCTAGTAAACAACTAGTGTCATATGAATGTGTGATCTAACTTGTCACCAAAGAAAAACCTAGTGGCATCGGGCTTTCAATTATCTTTTGTAACGGACATAATCGATTCAATTTATTACCTAATAAATTAAATCAATTATGTCCGTTACGAAATATAATTGAAAGCCCAATGTCACTCAGGTTTTCTCATTCAGCGAAATTATGCAATATTCAAAAAACTCAGCTACGCGGTAAATCTCAGAATATTGTCATTACAAGTATAATGATCAAAAGCATTTTAATCAATCAGTACGTTTTTCATCATTACATTTATTTTTTTATTTTTTTTTCTCTACTTACAATGAGATAAGGGGCATGCCATTTATTACATAATTTTTACTATAGATACATGGTCAGAGATAGTAATCACATCACGTCTATATATTATATTAATCAATCATAATTAAATAAAATGATCATACCATATATAGGTAGAGGTGGCTACTAAGTAAAAAATATTATATAATAAATGGCACGCCCCTAAGTATCTTTTAATTTTTTTCTTTTATTATGTTTGACATTAACTTTTTTCCTGCTTACAAATAAGATAAGTATCTTTCAAATTTTTTTTTTCGTTACGTTTTCTTCCAGTACATATTTCATTATTACGTTTTAAATTTTTTTTTTCGAAAGCCTTTACAATTATATGGGGGACATCAATAGAAATGGGACAAATTTATCTAATAAATTTGTCCCATTTCTATTGACTTTACTCCATATAAATACAATGGATTTCTAGTGTTTGAAGGTAATTGAAATTACTTTTTTGTAATTTTGGAAAAATGAAAACACAAAAAACTTACCTTCCACTACTCCTAATACACCACATAATAACGAACAACCTTGAACTGTTTGTTCTCGATCAGTTTCTTATATACCATATCATTCTAAACAACCATCTCAAAATGTTCATTCTCAATCGGTTCTTTATAATAACTATAATCCTCAACAAATACCTCATACTTTTCGTTTCAACTATATAATACCGACCCTAAACAACCACAACTATCTTAAAATATTTGTTCTCAATTGGTTCCTTATAATGACTATAATCCTTAACAAACACCCTATACTTTTCGTTTTCAACCATATAATACCGACCCTAAATAACCACAACCATTTCAAAATGTTCGTTTTCAATTAGTTCCTTATGATGACTATAATCCTCAACAAACACCCATACTTTTTATTTTCAACCATCTAATACACCATATAATTTCGCTACCCTCAACAAACGCCCAATAACGCCTCTCAACAAACACCTCATACTTTTCGTCCTCAATCGGTTTCTAATACACCAGAGCTAAATACATAAGATATTAAGCTAAAAATTAAATTATAAATTCTTTAAATCTATACTTTTTAAATAAAAAAATTTTAAAAAATTTTATGCTACAGTTTTTAAAATAATTAAATTTAAGAAAATTTTAAATTTTTAAGTTTGACCAGTTTTTAATGTTGTACAAAATTAATTAAAAAAATAACTGCATAGTAAAAATTAATTTTTTATTAAGCTAATTGAACTTCAAAAATAAGCAAAAATTATTCAGCATAACAAATTACATATAATTCCAAAATTTTTTAAAATTTTATAAAAATTTAAGGTAGTTATTATTTCTAAATATAAAAATGCAATTTTTAATTCAAAATTATATCAATTACCAAATATAGTAATTTTATTACTATATATAGGGTCGTTTAAAGCGTTGTGCAATCACGTGATATAAGGCCAATCAAATGGTTTGTTTTGATTGATACAGATCAGCCCGACGAAGAAAAAAAGAAGAAAAAAAGCGAGAAAACGAAGAATACAAAAAAACTAATGCCTAAAACTATATTGATGCACTAATAAAAAATGTCGGGAAGGTGATTTTACCTATAAAACATGCCCTAACCCTAACCCCGAACTAACCCTTAACCTAACTTTAACTAAATAGTCAAAAACATATGATGCACAATGCTTTAAACGTTCCCTATATATAGTAATTAACTAAAATTTTTTTGAAAAATTATAAAATTTTAAAGATATGTGCATTTTGTTATACTAAATAAATTTATTTAAAAAAAATTGCTAGTTTATTAATAAAAATTTAAGTTTATCTATTACTATATTTAGTAATTCTGTTTATTATAAAAACTATATTAAAATTTAGAAAACCGGTCAAATGTAAAAATTTAAAAATTTACTTAAACTTTTAATTATTTTAAAAACTGTAGCATAAATTTTTTTAAACTTTTTTTTATTTAAAAGATATAGATTTAAAGAATATATAATTTAATTTTTAGTTTGATATCTTATATATTTAGCTCTGTATAAATTTTTGAAAAGTGTCCACAATAATATAGTAGGCCACTATAATTAATTCCCTTATGATTATGATTTATCAGATCCATCAGAAAGTATTTTAAGCATACAAAGCATTTTCTCCAAAATGAGTGGAAAAAGTCACCAACAACAAACATTTCAACAACACTCTCACCAACCCTCTCGTCAACAATCTTATCAACATTCATGTCAACCTTCTCAAGCACTTCCACCTTCTCATTATGAATCCCAGTCTTATTATTTATCACAGGATAATGATGGAAATCATTCCTTACCTGATCCAGTTGGATCACATAAAAGATCAACCAATCAAGATCTACCACGTAATCATGATAGTATGATATATAAGCCTTTTTATTTTGTTTTTGTTGTTCTTTGAATGGAAACCTTTTTTTTTTTTTTTTTTTTTTAATAA
>QKWP01001344.1:98641-109727 GCA_003550325.1 Gigaspora rosea | reverse complement strand
AAAAAAAAAACAAAAAAACAAAAAAACAAAACATTCCCTATAAAAAAAAAAAATTAAAAAAATTAAAGTTCAATCTCTTAAGCCCATTTAATCCTCAAGCTACCAAGAATCATAAATATATACCACAAATTGTGTGAAAAAACTTAAAAAAAAAAGCCATTTTGCATGATTTTACCCTTTTCATCCTTTACGCCTCTTTTCCTTTTACCCTTCTTTCCTTTTCTCCCTCTTTTTTTCTTTTTTTTCTTTTTCTTTTTTTTTTCTTTTTTTTTTCTTTTTAATATTTCAAATACTTTCGAAATATTTTAGATCTAGGAAATCAAGCTGGATCAGTAGATCTGTAACCTGGATCATATCAAGGATACATTTGACTAATATTTTTGAAATGGTTCGATAATTTTTGATAATTATACTACAAGATTAGATTAGATCTTAGTTTATTTTTTTTTGTTTATATTTAGATCTTATATCAATTTTACGTTTTCCTTTTGTTTCTTTTTGGTTTCGTTTTATTTTTTTTAGTTTTGTTTTGTTTTTTTTTATCTTTTATTTTTTTTTATTTTTAATTTTTTTTATTTTATTTTTACACTTTACCACTAGCAATTTGCAAGAAATCTAACAACTTTTTGGTACTTTGCGCAAGCCAACTTAGCCTTTCAATACTTTGCAAGAACACACAACTAATTTCTCTAGCTATTTCTAAATTTCAAGAATGCAAGTTTTTGCAAGTTTTTGCAAAATTATGTTTCATTTATTTTTTCGTTTTATGTTTTTTGTTTTTGTTTTTTTGTTTTATTTTTATTAATTTATTTTATTCTGGCACTTTGTGAATACCTTTGATGATTTCTAAATTGCAAGATCACGAACTCTTATTTCAGGAAAATAGAAATTTGGGAGCTTCGTTTATTTTTTTACAGTATTTAGTTTGCTTACATTTTTGTTTTTTGGTTGTTTTCTTTTTTTTTACTTATTTTTTTAATTTTATTTATTTTATTTATCCATTACTTCTTTCGGAGCATTGCAAAAAAATGACTTGACTTTTCTGGCACTTTACAAGAACACCAATTCTAAAGTCTCTAGTACTTTGTAAGAAGAGCGAATATAATCGAATATAAGCAAATATGAGCGAATATAAGCAAATATAATAGTTTATTTTTTTCGTTTTTGTTTTGTTATTTTTTTCAGTTTTGTTTTTTGTTTTTTGTTTGATTTTTTTACTTATTTTTTTAATTTTATTTTATTTTATTTATTTCTTACTTCTTTTGGAACTTTGCAAGAAAACATCCTGACTTTTCTGACACTTTACAAGAACACTAACTCTAACTTCTCTACCACTTTGCAAGAACATACTAGATTTTCTAATAATTTGCAAAAACACCAGCACTTTTTAGAAAGTTGCAAATATGAGAGAATATTAGCGAATATAAGCGAATATAATAGTTAAACAAAGAAGAAGAAAAATAAGCAAGCTTCCAGAAATCAGCTGATTTTTGTTTACTATGAGCCCACCTCACCCTACCCCACCCACCCACACCTGATACCCCAATTAGCCAATCAGATTTTACGATTATTAAAAGGTTAAATATAACATTTAATAGTAAATAACTTTTGATCTACTGGACCAAATTTGATGATTTAACTACCAAAATGATCCTCTAAATGAGAGGATTCTAGTGAGCCCAAAATCGTTAAAATCCAATTAGGGAGCTGCCGTAAATCAGGTGATTTCCATCTCTTAAGGGGCTACCCCACCCACCCACACCTGACACTTTATTAGCCAATCAAATTGTGCAAAAAATTTATATATTAATTGATAATTCGCCTGTCAACTGGCGAAATGAGGCGTCTTCCATCTAAAATTTTTTTCTTACTAAGTTAACGATACATGTCCACTAATTGAAAGTTGTAGAGCTCGTCGAGGCACATCTAAAAGTGGTTAGATCATCCAAATCGACCCAGTGGATGGCGAGATATCGTCGAAAAACGATTGGCCGACTATATAAAAATCCGTGCCATAAATCTCATGTGAAAATCACTATAGTCGAAATGTGCGCGTGATCCATCTAAAACTTTTTTTATTACTAAGTTAACGATACATGTCCACTAATTGAAAGTTGTAGAGCTCGTCGAGGCGCATCTTACGGTGGTTAGATCATCCAAATCGGCCTAGTGGATGGCAGATATCGTTGAAAAACGATTGGCTGACTATATAAAATCTCTATGTAGTTTACATAGAGATTTTATATAGTCGGTCAATTGTTTTTTGACGATATCTCGCCATCCACTAGGCCGATTTGGATGATATAACCACCGTAAGATGTGCATCGACGAGCTCTACAACTTTCAATTAGTAGGCATGTATCGTTAACTTAGTAAGAAAAAAAGTTTTAGATGGAGCACGCACACATTTCACCTATAGTAATTTTTATAGATTTCCGGTACGGATTTTTTATATAGTCGGCCAATAGTTTTTCGACGATTTCTCGCCATCCACTGGGCCGATTTGGATGATCTAACTACTGTTAGGTGCGCCTCGACGAGCTCTCCAACTTTTAATTAGTGGGCATGTATCGTTAACTTAGTAAGAAAAAAAATTTAGATGGAGGACGCCTCATTTCGCCTATTTCCCAGTTAATAGCGGATTATCAATTAATTAATAAAAAAATTAATACTATATAACTTTTGATCTACTAGACCATTTTAAATGATTTAACTACCAAAATGATCCTCTCAAAGAGAGGATTCTAACAAGTCCAAAATTACCAAAATCCTATCAAAGGATCCTAAAATCGATCTAGATTTATATAATATTATATAGTATTTATTAAAATATTATATAATATTTATAATAATACAAATCAATATCGATCTTATGATCTAGTAATTGGATTTTAATGATTTTAGGCTTGCTAGAATCCTCTCTTTGAAAGAATCATTTTGGTAGTTAAATCATCCAAATTGGTCCAGTAGGTCAAAAGCTATTTAATATTAAATTTACATATAAATTTATAATTTTAATTAAAAAATTATTTATAATTTTGGCCGTATTTTGGTAATTCCGGCCAGAATTACACCTGATACTTTGGCTACCCCACCTACCCACCCAAAAATCAGGTGATAAAAGTTAGCTCCCTTACAGGATCCTGTGATTGGAATAGATTTGTATTACTATAAAAGTTCTATAATTTATTAAATAATTATAACCTACTTATATAACACTAATTTATTTCGATCACAGGATCCTGTGATTGGATTTTAACGATTTTGTACTTGTTAGAATCCTCTTATCGAGAGGATCATTTTGGCAGTAAAATCATCAAAATTGGCCTAGTAGATCAGAAGTTATTAACAATTAAAAATTAATTTTTAATTGTTAATAACTTCTGATCTACTGGGCCAATNCGGTCAATTGTTTTTTGACGATATCTCGCCATCCACTAGGCCGATTTGGATGATATAACCACCGTAAGATGTGCATCGACGAGCTCTACAACTTTCAATTAGTAGGCATGTATCGTTAACTTAGTAAGAAAAAAAGTTTTAGATGGAGCACGCACACATTTCACCTATAGTAATTTTTATAGATTTCCGGTACGGATTTTTTATATAGTCGGCCAATAGTTTTTCGACGATTTCTCGCCATCCACTGGGCCGATTTGGATGATCTAACTACTGTTAGGTGCGCCTCGACGAGCTCTCCAACTTTTAATTAGTGGGCATGTATCGTTAACTTAGTAAGAAAAAAAATTTAGATGGAGGACGCCTCATTTCGCCTATTTCCCAGTTAATAGCGGATTATCAATTAATTAATAAAAAAATTAATACTATATAACTTTTGATCTACTAGACCATTTTAAATGATTTAACTACCAAAATGATCCTCTCAATGAGAGGATTCTAACAAGCCCAAAATCGTTAAAATTCAATTACAGGATCCTAAGATCGAAATAAATTTGTGTTGCTATAAATGGGTTATATTATTTAATAAATTATAGAACTTTATAGTAACACAAACTATTCTGATTGCAGGATCCTGTGATTGTATTTTAACGAATTTGGGCTCACTATAACCCTCTCATTGAGAGGATCATTTTGGTAGTTGAATCATCAAATTTGGTCCAGTAGTTCAAAAATTAATTAATTATCAAATATTATTAATAAATCTATAATTTTGGTCAAAAATAATTTTGCAACTTTGGCCGGAATTATGAAATTTTGGCCGGAATTACACCTGATACTTCAGCTGACCCACCCACCCACCCAGAAATCAGCTGATTTCTGGAAGCTCCCTAATAGCTAACTACAGGGTAAGAAAAATAAATGTATAGAGCTAGTATTATGCGACAAAGTATAAAAGTAGTTTAAAATACTGTATACCTCTGAAAATAAGCACTCCTTTTTTTTGCATATAATGCGGGCCAAAGCTGTCATAATTCTGCCCCAAATTAACCTAATGTAGGCCAGGGCAGTGTTGTCACTTGGACGTTTTTTGAACATTTTGGACATTTTTTCAAATTAAAATTACTTAAAATTTTATTAAGATAATCTATTTTAATTTTTTCACCAATGAGTCTAGCATCTAAAAAAATATATAATTATATATTTTTTTAAATTACTTTATTGATTAGTTAAACATGGGACATAGGCTTGGACGATTTTGGACAATCTTGGAAAAACATAGTATGGACATGTCCAAGTGACAACACTGGGCCAGTGTGCTTATTTTCAAGGAGTGCTTATTTTCGGAGGAATATAGTATTACTATTTTTCATTTTCGTTTTTTTGGTTTTATTTTTTTTTATCATTTTTTTTATTTTAGAAAGTAGCGAATATGAGTGAATATTAGCGAATATAAGCGAATATTATAGTTAAAACAAAAAAGAAAAGAAATAATAGCTAACTGCAAGGTGAGAAAAATAAGTGTATAGAGCTAGTATTATGCAACGAAGTGCAAAAGTGTTCAAAATATTCCTATTTTTTTCAGTTTTATTTTTTTCATTATTTTTTTACATTTTTTTTGGTTTTATTTTTTTTTATCATTTTTTTTATTTTAGAAAGTAGCGAATATGAGTGAATATTAGCGAATATAAGCGAATATTATAGTTAAAACAAAAAAGAAAAGAAATAATAGCTAACTGCAAGGTGAGAAAAATAAGTGTATAGAGCTAGTATTATGCAACGAAGTGCAAAAGTGTTCAAAATATTCCTATTTTTTTCAGTTTTATTTTTTTCATTATTTTTTTACATTTTTTTTGGTTTTATTTTTTTTTGTCATTTTTTATTTTTTTTGTAAAAAATGTATAATAATAATAATAAATAAAAAAATATAAAATTTTATATTAAATTGAAAATATGCAAAACCATACAAAAATCTGTAAAACGTTTTAAGAATAATCTCTGACTGCAAGTATCGATTAATGCTGTGCGTCCAGTTTCTGAAGACCATGTGGGCATTGGATTGGAACATGCACTCTTGGATGGCCGGCGCATTCTACAGAGATAGATTAGCCCTAAGACAGTAAGTTATAGAATGATCCCTAGCAGTCTACATAAATATATTCTGTTGTGTGGTATGATAGATTAAGAAGATCTAAGAAGTTAGTTGAGTAAGTATAAAGTAATAGATTAGTGTTCTGGTATATTAGCATCTAATAAGATCATAGAGAAAATAGTCTTGTTTCTTCTGCAAATCTAATATAGTTGAATCAACCCTTTCTCTCTACTAGTAAGTTTCTCTAAATGGTCTGTTAAGATGATAGTTATATAAAAACTGAGACTGATAGGTAATTAATAAGTTATGAAGCAGGGATCAGAGTGGTTAAATAGGCAGGTCCCGTAGTTTGGTCTGCAGATATGGCAGCTAGTGTAGAACCCTAGGGCAAACTACTTAAATTAAGCACCAAAAGTGCATGTATGACTAGTTTGTACACTCGTCAATGTAACAAATATTATAAATTATCCAATAAAACTATGACCATTGTAGACAGCCGTTAAATGCTAAAAAAAAAAAAACTGTAAAATGTTTAAAAATAAGTATACAGTATAATAGTATTGTTATTCGTGATTTTTAATCTGATATTTATCGATTATTACCAATTATTACCAATTACTATCTTTAATTGATAGTTCTTGTCAGGGGAGATTTAAATCGATTACTATCCAATAATAATAAAAATCAATAGTAATCCCTATGCAAATTTTGGTGATAACTATTTTTACTATAATTCCTATAATAGTATGATATCTTAGTATGATATCATAGTACGTTATCATAGTATGTTATCATAGTACTTTATCTAGTACATTATTTTAGACATTATCTTAGTTCATTCATTATCTTAGTACGTTATCTTAATACGTTATCTTAGTACATTATATTAGAATGTTATCTTAGTATATTATTATGAAAATCTCAAGTTTCTACAGATATATAAACTCTGCCTTTTCTTCCAAAGCAGAGCAGGTTCTGTTCTTTACTTTTTTTTTTTCTAAAAATATTTGTACTTAAAAATATTATACTTAATAAACTGATATTATCCTTTGACTATAAATCTCTTATTTTCATATTCTGTCTTTATATTTTCTTGTTTATATTTCTCTTTATTTTCACATTTCTTACCCTTTCATATGTTAAGTTAAATGATATAGTTTCTTGTGCAAAAGTTACTATATTACAATACATTTGATATATGCTTTTAGATAATGATAGAGAATTCTATTCACATATCAAGCTTCATATTGGCAATGTTGTAACTATAAAGGAAGAGAACAACGAATCCTATGCTATTGTTAAAGCAATCTTTATTTACAAGTATAATGATAGACATATGTACTGAATTGATTGATTAAAAAATATTAAGCATACCGTTTCTCTTTTAAGATGTCCAATTTTTAAAAAACAGACTAATTTAGATACAAAATAGTATCAAATTTATCCAATTTCAGTTCTTAATAACATTTCCAAAGTACACTTTATACATACATGTTGGTTATCTTGCTTAGCAAGATCTCGTAACAATACCAATATTCAATACTTTATGAATAATTTTTTTATAAGATAGTTTAAAAAGAAGGTTAAAAAAATAAATTGATTTCAAGGTACTAATAAATGCATGTAAATAATTCATATTAAAATTTTTACTAAAGATTGTATTTGAAGTAATAATTATTCTCTAAATGTAATTCAAAAAAAATGCTGCATTAATATAATTTGTACTATAGGCATTAATTTATAAATTTGAAATGCTTTGTTTTGCTTGCTTAATTTAACTTATTCTAACTTTTTTACTATAGCACTATCAGTTATTATAGTACACTATTCTCTGTTCTAGTACACTAGAGTCTCAATTTCTCTTTAGTTATGACCTTTCAGGATTACATGCTACATAATCACAGTTTAGGTTTTATATAAATATAAAGATTTTACAATTACTGCTACTAATTTTTTTTCTTGACAAATTATGATTTAATGGTTTACAAGCAATGAAATTTTTTGATTCAAGAGAAAATTATTAGAGTATTATACTTCTACTAGACTTTGGCAAAGTTATTAACTCAAAAAGTTAATATTTGTTCTAAATTCACCAAAACTAATTTGCATTTTTCTAACTATGATGATAGTTTCTTTTTCTTTTTCCTTTTTTACTAGCTAAAACTAATATTTTCTGTTTGAGTTTTATTAATTGGTGATCCGCGAGTCAACCAGAGAGTGGTCATAGTGAAACATGACGCAGATTACTTATAAAAATTAGGGTTTTGCGAATGTGGAGTGCGCACATCTAAAACTTTTTTTTATACTAAGTTAATCACTCTTCTGCCTTAAGAGACTTTTGTAGAGCTCGTCAAGACGCATCTAATGGTGGGTAGAGCGTCAAAATCGGCCTTGTGGGTGCTGAGATATCTTTAAAAAATGTTTCTTTTACTATGTAAATTTTTTTACAAGCAATACTATTGTTTGCAAAGAAATTTACATCATCAGCAAAAATATATATGCGTAAACTTGCGCAAGTTTTTACAGTATGTAAGAAAATTGTAAACTTACGTAAAATTTAGCGTAATACTACGTAAGTCTTACAATGTGTAAGAAAATCGTAAATTTACGTAAAAATTTTATGTAAATTTACGATTTTCTTATGTACTGTAAAACTTGCATAGTTTTACACTAAACCTTTTACATAAGTTTACGATTTTCTTATATATTGTAAAAACTTGCGAAAGTTTATGCTAAATTTTTTACAATTTTTTTATGAACCGTAAGAAATCGTAAATTTACGCTAAATTTCTTACATAAATATTCGATCCATTTTAGAAATATTTTAGGACCAGAAAACAAGCTGGATCGATAGATCTGTAACCTGGATCGCACATTGAACTAATTTTTCGAAATAGTTCGAAATAGTTCGATGAAGTTCAAATTCTGTACTACCAGATCAGATTAGATTTTTTGTTTATAATTAGATCTTCTATTTTTTTTTTACTTTTGTTTTTCATTTTTTGTTTTCGTTCGTTTTTTTTGTTTTCGTTCGTTTTTTTGTTTTTGTTTGTTTTTTTTTTATTTTTTTTTTTTATTTTTTTTTATTTTTTTTTTTTTATTTTTTTTGCGAGAAAAACAAACAACTTTCGAAACATTGCACATGCCAACTATGACTTTCGACACTTTCAAGAACACATACCAGCAATTTCTAAATCTTCAAGAACACTTCTTTAAAGAAATAGTCGCAAGTTTTTGCAAGTTTTTGCAAGTTTTTGTAAGTTTTTGCAAGGTTTTGTTTCATTTATTTTTTTATTTCGTGCTTTTTGTTTTTGTTTTTTTGGTTTATTTTTAAAATTTTTTTATTAATTTATTTTATTTTAGCATTTTGCGAGAAAAACAACAACTTTTCGAAATCTTGCGCATGCCAACTACGACTTCTGACACTTTCAAAAACAATAGAAAACAAAGAAGCAAAGATAATAGCTAACTGTAGGGTGAGCGAAAATAAGTGTGTAGGGCTAGTTTTTTGTATATAGTAATAGAATTAGGTGCGACAAAGTGCGAAAGTAGTTTAAAATATTTGTAATAAGGCCATGAAAAATTAATCAATTGGTTTTCATAACCCGGCCGGGTCAAAATTTGGAAACCTCAAAAAAAAATTTTTTATATGTTTTAATAACCGGGTGGGATTTTAAGAAAAATTTTATATAAATTTCATAAAATTTTATATATGAAATTTAAAAAAAAAAGCTGGCCGGCCGGGTCAGTTAAAAAGATACATGTTATGAAAACCAAGTAGTTAAATTTGTATGGCCTAATGTAAAAATAATACTTAATATATAATAAAGTATGTAATATTAATTAACAATGTATATTTAATAAATGTAAAATATAATATATAATAATAAATAAATAAAAAATTAAAAATTTTATATTAAATTGCGAACCCGTGCGAAATATTGCGAAACTCTGTAAAAAAGTATGATTATGTGAATATGTATATCGTTTATTTATTTTTTAAAAAATTTTAAAAATTTGCGAAAATTTGCAAAATATTGCGAAACAATGCGAAAACATCACAAAATATGTGGAAGTATTACTCCTGTGATCCTGCAACCCCCAAAGGGGCATTTTTTTATTTCACATTGTATCATAAGATTTTCGAAATATTATGGCAATAACTTACGTAAGATTACGCACTGATGTACTATAGCATAAACTTACGTAATTATTACCCCTACGTAATACTCCAAACTAATCGTAAGATTTTCGCAAGTTTACACTCGCGTAAAAACTTGCAGAGGTTTACGCATATTTTTTTTTGCTAATGATAGTAAAAGAAACGTTTTTTAAAGATATCTCAGCACCCACAAGGCCGATTTTGACGCTCTACTCACTATTAGATGCGTCTTGATGAGCTCTACAAAAGTCTCTTAAGTCAGAAGAGTGATTAACTTAGTATAAAAAAAAGTTTTAGATGTGCGCTCTCCATATTCGCAAAACCCTAATTTCTATAAGTAATCTGCATCACGTTTCACTATGACCACTCTCTGGTTGACTCGCGGATCACCAATTAAAAAGGTTAGTAATCTGAATAATAATAAAAAAAGAAATAGTCAATTCGATGAACACTCTGTTATAACTTAGATACGTATGTACACAACTACTTTTTTATTTTCATTGCTTACAAAAGCTAGCTTTGTTTTTTTTGTCATTATTAAATTAATTGATGATTCACCACTCAACAGAATAATGTTCTTAGTATAACGTAATACAGATCACTATATAAATTCTATATATATAGAATGCAGCATTCATCTAAGGAAACCCTTTTATTTACTAAGTTAACGAGCAAAATCAATTAATTAAAAGTTGTAGAGCTTAATTAGACAATTCTATTGGTAGTTAGATCATCCAAATCGGTCCAGTGGATGCTAAGATATCTTGAAAAACGATTGGCCACCTATATAAAATTACTATGTTAATAGATATAAACAATAGTTTGTTTACCTAAAAATTTTATATAGTTGCCCAATCGTTTTTTGAAGATATTTTGGCATCCACTAGGCTGATTTAAATAATCTAACCACCGTTATAATCGTCACATTAAGCTCTACAACTTTCAATTAATCGACTTTGCTTATTAACTTAGTAAAATAAAAAAGTATTCCTTGGATGAACGCTGCATTCTGTACATATAGAATTTACATAGTGATCTGCATTACGTTATACTAAGAACATTCTTCTGTTAAGTGGCGAATCATCAATTAAGCATACTTTATTAATTAATTGGTTGTGATAAATTAAGACATCTTTAATTCAGTAATTGATACAAATGATGAGCTGAAGGCCAAAAAGGTGTTCAATTATAGTCATGTTAATTCAACTCTTAAACTTTAACTAGCTCTATTTATTATTTGTTATCTCTGTTAGGACCCTAAACAATACATATAAAGGTTATATTAGCTTTAATATAAACTTTTTAAAATTTTTATCCACTTTTTATCAAAGCTAATTAACTATATTTTACATATAAGCTTTAATATTTAATAAAATTTAACCAATTATCAAATATAACAATACTTTTTTTTAAAAAATTTTCTCAAAAAAAAA